>JARHVA010000216.1:6555000-6649368 GCA_037957365.1 Torreya grandis
CCAAATCAAACCTACAAGTCTATTTAGTAAGTTTGATGATTGATAAAGAGTGGATACCATGGTTACTGATGCAAATTATAAGTATTCTATTGAAGAGTTTAAACAATAAACATGAAGTATGTATGCCTAGTAACATGCTTCTACAGGTTTGTATGACTTTATAAATCCTAAATGTCTGATTGTACATTGATCTTGTAGGCTTTAAAAGTAAGAAACATGGTCATATATTCCAAATATTGACATAAAAATCCTCCATACCCTTTGACCATGCATTTGAGGAGTTTTTAAGACCTTATAACATACAAAAATGGTTTTTGGGATCTTCAAGATCATAAAAATGAAGGTTAAATAGTGGTATGTTTGTATAATGTCTTCAAAATATTGTAGGCATACTAGTGAAGTATTAGGATGATCATACAAATATGAAAACTTTACCATGAAATACCTTAAGGATATAGGTTTTGATATAAGTTGCAAACACCCTTTCAATCACTCTCCAATATTCCTACCAGTTTACAAACCCTTATAGGGTTTTGATGAGTCTCTTTTAGCTATTAATGGTGAGAATGTTGAATGCTTAACTCAAAACATGAATTTATTAGCTTTCATCACGTTTATGACCTTAAGCCTCTCAATAAGTTGTAGGACAAGTATTAATACAAGTTACAATCATGGTCTCAAGCATTTTCAAGAGTGAATTAATCCTGCAAGGTGATAAAGAGTCTCCATGGCTGATCAATAGACCTTGAGGTAAAGTTTCAAAGTTCATTAAAAGATAAATACTTTCATCTATAGGCCTAAAACCATGAATAATAAGTTTCCAGGTTATCAAGGCCCCATAGCCAAGATTATAAGGTCTCCAAGGTACTATTGCCTCTTGTAATATTCTAGACCTTCCTAGAAGTTCAAGTACACCTTCAAAAACTTGTTTATAAGCCTTCATGGTAGTCCATATTACAAATCATGTTGAGGAGAGAGATTCAAGAGTTGCATGCTCCAAGAAATTTTTAATGTTTGATCAAGACCAAAAACTATCCTCAAGGCTTCTCAAGGGGATTGTAGATCAAAATTTAATGTTTATAAGGGTAAATTAAACCTACTAGGTTTCAATGAGAATAAATATCTTCATATTATTTATCCTCTACTAACTACATGTTTTCAAGACATCCTAATAGTAGTTTATTGATTACAAGGGTTTCTAAGGTCTTGAAGGAGATATCCACATCATTTCAAGTGGATTTAAATGTTCCAAACATGGTCTTGTGAGAGAGGATAGAATTAGTAATGATGAAATGTTGTAGAAGGAGGTAAATAAGGTTTCAAGCATGGTGGGGTGACCTCATAATGACCTAATTCATCTCAATATGTGTGTAGGCCTATGCAATGATTATGAGGTCCAAGATAAATGTTCTCATGAGTTTAAGCCTATAACAAGGTTGGAATAACTTATTAATGTGATCAATAATATGCAAGTCTATAACATGCCTTTTATAGCTTCAAAACCTCCATGGTATAGTTTATAAACAAGTTCTAAGGACTTACCAATGGATCATAGGGACAAGAAGATTCAAAAGTGATTGTAGGCTTATGAAACTCACCTTCAAGTCTGTCACAATAAAAGTTTAAACTTTTTAAAGGTTTTAATCTTATAAACATTGAATATGAGCTCCATGAAATGTCAAACTCTTGTAGCTAGGTAGTAGTTCTTGAATAATGCCTCAATGGTGTTCAAGAAGGAGGAATCAGTTATTGAGTTTAACAAACATAGCTACAAGCCTACAAGGTATGTTTGAAGATGACAAAGCTTCTCGTGAGAAGTATAAACGGTTTCAAACTTAAAATTAAGTCTCCTTAGGACCATAATATTTCATACAAGACAATGGGCATATGCAATAGGTTTATGACCAGGTTATAGGTCTTCTTGGGAGAATATGAGCTAATCTACAACCCCATTATGAAGGATTCATGTCACAAACCTAGTAGACAAAGTTGAATGGGTTTCAAGGTCTCTTGGTGAAATTGGAATACCATATGAAGTGAAGGAATTATGGGGTCATATAAGACCAATACATGGTTAGAGTTATTAAATCTTGAAGTTGCAAGTTTGTACCTCACATTACAAGGTTTTATGACTTCTTCCAAGTAATAAAACTTAGGAAATTGTAGGTAGTCTATAGGAAATTATAGGTTGGCTTTGGAGTAATGTTCAAACTGTGAAGAGGAATCTCTTAAGGTTGTAAATTTATTATAGTTACAAGTTGAATAAGTTTTAAACTATGGTTAAGAAGGTCTTAATCCTACAATGTGCCTGTAAAAGCCTTCCAAAGCTCTCTTAGATACCCTCACATGGATTTCAAGATGAATTTTAGTTGGTTTATGCTCCTACAACTTGTCAAGCAAGATCATATGTGAAGTAAGTGGTAATTAAGAGTGTGAAAGAGGTATAGGAATTGGAAAAATGATCTTAGAGACATGTAACTCCCTCCATGGAGTGATGATCACGTCAAAGTTAATCATAACTCCAAATAGGCATATGAGATCCTTCTAGATCAAATAGTCAGCATGCATGAGAGGTGAAGATGGATGAGTTAAGGACATTAGCACAAGGAGAGTTATGTTTTCCAAGAGTGGTGTAGATTTTAAAGACCAAACCATGCATGTTCAAGCACTCAAAAAGTCTAAAATAGTAGAAATAAAATCTCTTCACCTCCAATACTATGCCAACCTCTTTGAAAGATCTTCATGGAGTAGGCCTAGATTATTGAAGAGGGATTGATGACCCCATTTCAACTTGTTTCATATATCACAGGGCTGAATTATGATGTAACAATAACATTAATGAGGTTTTATTTTGATTTTTCTCCTCTCTTATCTCATATTTCTTATAAATAGGACTGAAAATGATTTGTTCTTCATCCCTTTACTAGTTATGATAAAAATCTACTTATTTGTAGTTTTTTAAATGATGGATTAAAGACTTTGGACTAATTAAATATTGGTTTTACATTATCCATGATTTTACTTTATGTGAATTCTTGTGTTTTTTTATCTACACTTGTGGTAAAATCTATTTTCCCTTGTGTTGTGTCTAATTCCCTTCACCTTTGTGCAAGAAAGCATGCTTTTATAGGTTATATGTTATGTTATATATAATTAATGCAAGTTTTAGTTGTGGATATTCCAAAATTATAACTTGTGCAAGGTCCTTAGGCTCATCCCTGCTAGTTTTCTCATAGGTTACCACCTCATACAAAACACTTATGCAAGAGATGTCAAATTTGGAGACCATGTAGGATAAACTTCAGCCTTTCATAGCTTTTGTTTTCCTATTCTAGGTATGTGGAGGAGATTTATAGACTTGGTGCATCACCTATTTATAATTTTTAGTTTCAGTCTCCCTCTCTTTTCATGATAAGAGACCTAGTTATAGCTTAGATAAACCATTTTAGAATAGGTTATAGGTATACAATCAAATCCTAAATTAGGTGCATTAAAATTTATGAAGGGAACCAACACTCTCTATAGATTTACTCCTAATAAAGGTCACCCACACCTAGGATTATTTCCATTGTGTTTGTTGAAATAGGTCTTAGGACTTAACATGGTGAATTTCAATGTGACAATAGTTTTTGGCATGCCTAGTGGGAATAGTTATATAGAATTGGAAAAATTTAGCTGAGGATTTGATGTTGTTATTAGTATGTTACAACAAAATTGAGGACACTTTGAAAGCACCTAACAACTCCATATATTTCTAGTCTTAGATCATCCCTTCATTTTCATGCCAAAGGAGATAAGAGATTCAACAAGAGGTACTAATTTTGAGTTTATTGAGTTATCATTTATTCTTAAAAAAATAATAACTATAGTATCATAGTCTCTTAAAATAAGAGAAATGGATTCTAGGTAGCCTTACCCAAGAGCCCAATCTACCCCTCCTTTTGGTATATTTTCCAAACCAAGAGGGAGATTGAATCCAATTTTTCATATGGATACTCAAAAGAATCAATTGTTTATAGATTTAAATGGAGGAAACCCATTATCTCTTCAATAATATAATGATATTATATTTAATCTCTTAAGATCATTCATTCTTTGACTAGGGAATATGTTACTAATATTGGTTCCTATTTGTACATCTCTTTAATCTAGCATTGCACACTTGAATAAATGTGGCAAAAAATGATGAGAAACCCACTAGAATGTCATTATAATTGGGGAAGGCTTTAGCATCAAGAATAGACCAGACTAGAGAAAATGACTAAGAGGCACCTACAAAGGGTATGGTTAGCTCCCTGCTACTTTTGGCTCTACTTGAACCAAGGTGAGAGGACCTATGGGGTAGCTTTCTCACGTGGAGATATTCTAAAATTCAATATCCATGGGGATTATTGGCATAGAGAGACATAAATCTGACTAGAACACAACCAAACTTACTCACTCCACCTAAGAAGGGTTATCACATGGAATGAGTAAATGTTCTAGGCTTGTCATAAACTATTGAAGATAGATTTGAAAGTGATTATAACCTTTAATCTAAATGATATTCAAAAACATAGGTGCTAAATAAAAGATTTCAATGCTGGGCTTTAAAGCACAAAATGCAGACACATGTTAAATATATAATGTTTATGCATTTGTATGAAAATAACACTTAAGATACATAAACGGTGTATTTTTTTTAGGGTAGAATAGGGTAGGACAAGTTGATAGTTATAAAATGAGGAGGGTGGTGTGATGGAGGTATTTAATTAATAGGGATTATTTCAATCATTCATGACATCAACTGATACAAAGATGACAAAATTAAATGCAAGCTAATGGAACTACCAGGAGTGATATACCTTTTACATTGAATCCATAAACCTAGGGTGCCCTAACAAGTTATTCAACAACATATTTCCAAATATAATGTAGACAAGGATTTACAACCTACTCTAAGCCTAATATGACAACCAATAATGAGTAGAGAATAAGATGTAATATTAATAACATTTGTAAAATGTGTTACTATACTTCATCAACAAAAAATAGTAGACAACCACATGCATTTTAATTAACTTGAAAGAAAAATATCACATACACCAATTTTTATAATGTTTCCATGGGGACAAGCATGTTGGATTTCCTCCATGTTGGATAGGGGAGTCATATAGACATGCTCTCAGAGTTTTCTAATAGTTGTATAGATGTAAAAAATTTAGCAAGAGAGACTAAATGCACACAACAATAATCCATAAAATGTGGAAGAGATTATACTAAGGAAGACATAGACCAACACAATGGCCAACCAACCTTTCAAATAGAAGATAATGCTTCTATTTATACATTTTGAATATAGAACTGTGGGTCATAACTTTAAAAATTGTAGAACAAGCCCTCAAGTCTACCAAGATACTTCCAAATAAAATATGCCCTTTTCCATGCCTGAGATCCTCATCCACTTGTAAGAAAATAATCATTGTTGCAACTAAAAATAATGAGGACTCATAAATACATAGAGATGTTCTTGACCACTCACCTGCATAGTTGGAGGGAAAAAATCATTTGAAGAGTCAAACATATTTTGTCCTTATGTGTAACTACCTAGAGATGCCAGTGAATGGCTTCTTGCATAGCTAGAAACTCTTGGACAACTACATTTTTTATTTTGTGCATGCCATGGAAGAACTTGTTCTTGAAATGATGGCTTAGGAATGATCTAGTTATGACATGAAATAGAAAATGATCCATGATCATGATTATAAATATATGCTCTAGAATGATTCATGGACCTTCTTCTGTGCTTTGACTCATTACCCAAGAAAATGTGGGTCATAGATCTTGCATGAGATACTCAAGTTCTAATTTGTGGCACATAGTTGTGCCAGTTATCATTTTTGCATTTTCTTATGGGATCCCTAACTTTTCAACCTTGGCTATGTACCATCATATCTAGGTAGGGTGAGTAATCATGATTCATCAGATAATGATCTAAGGGGTGGAACATTATTATATAGTACCTTTTACTTGTCCCTAAGGATATGCCACTTGGTATCTTCATGGGCTTCTTGTGTACTTTACAGATAGTCTCTACTACTTTGAACACCCTCACACCATGTAGAAGAATCTCACTTGATCTCAGGTCCTATTAAATTGCCAACAGCTAGGCCACCCATCAAATCTTTAGAGCATGCTCAAACTTTAAATCATTCCCCACAAGATCAACACTTGTCATGCTTGTGCTTGTCCTAGGTTCTTTTGACTATCCAACTTTGATCGTGCACCATTAGATCATCCTACTCCATGAAAATGCATGCCATTGGACTTGCCTCCATTTGAAAACAAATGGATACTTCATAGGGTCTAAAATTAATGCTCATATGACCATCTTAGAACATTTGAATTTTAACAGCTAGTCCCTGCAGCTTAAAGTTGACATCTGTGTGCTTGTCAAAAAACATCCACGAGACTGTCATACCTATAATTTGGAAATATTTCTTCAAAGAATTTGTTCTATGAAAATTTTTTCTGAGTCTTTATCTTTGGCATTCAAAATTGCTTTGACACTTCTAATTTAGGATTTTCTTCAACACAATTATCCCCCAATAATTCTTTTAGGCATTCTATCGAGACAATTATTTTAGATAAAATGTTTGAGACAATTTCCTTGAAGGATTTTACTTCACACTTTCCCACAAGAATTGAGTCTTTGGCCATTTGTTTTTCATCAGTATAATTATTTTGGGTATTTTATCTAAAATAATTGCCCTACAAAAATTGAGCTTTGCAATTTTCTTGAAGGAATTAGACCTTTGCATTTTTACTGAAAGAATTGAGACTTATCTCCTTCCATCTTTGTTAAGATAATTGTTTTAGACATTTTTTTTGAAATAATTTCCCCATATAAATTGAACTCATTAATTTTTTTGAATAAATTCAATTCTTTCAAAGTTTTTGCTCAAGTAAAATGCTTGAAGTAAATAATACTTCTGCTCCATAGCAACTTTGTCAAAAGTACCTTTTGGGCCATTTAATCATACCCTTTAGAAGTTTTGTCAAGGGAACTTACCCTACAAATTTTCCATTTGAACTTTTGGAATGGCCCTTTATATCTCTTTAAAGTGCCCTTCAAACTTATTGAAAGTGTCTTTCTCCCTTCAGACTTATCCTTTGGAATTTTTGAAAGTGCCCTTTGAGAATTTTGCAAGGGAAAAATTCCCAAAGGAAATGACCCTTCAAAAAAATTTCAAAGGCAAAATGACCATTTTTCAAGTGTCCTTAAGGAATTTTACAAGGTAAAAATACCCAAAGGAAATGACCCTTCAAAATTTTCACAAAGGTGAAATGACCCTCCAAACCTTTTGTAGATAATTTGGCTGAAAGGAACAAGTCCATATAATTCTTTTGATCTTTTTTTGTAGGCAAAATTCCCAAAGGGAAAGTTCCATTTAGAATTTTTGACATGGACAAATATCTGAAATAAATGACTTGAAAAAATGGAAATATCCCTTCAGGGTTTTTATGCAAACAAAATTCCTGAAGGAGATAACCCTTCAAGATTTTTGTGTAAACAAAAATCTGGAAAGAATATGGCCTTCAGATAATCTACGTGAACACATTTTTTGAAAGATTCTAAGGACTTTACACCAAAAATAGACCAAATAAACATAAGGAAATCCCTGATGCAAAGTTATTGAAGGAAATACACTAAGTAAAGACTAATTTAAATCACCTAACCTCTTAAACATGAACTTGACCTTTTCAAAAGAGTAATTTGAAATAGATGTTGGGCTAATGACATAGACATTATCACTTTGCTTGGGCTAGACTTAGGAATTTTCACTTGAAAAGGGTCCAATTGATTTAGTGTAATTTTGGGAACTAACACTGGCTCTCACTCGAGGGTGCATACCCCCTGTGGGTGTGGAAAAAACCATAGAACACAAGACCAAGTGCCAATCCATTAGGATACAGAGTCAAGAATTAGTAATTTTTATAAAACATCTATGAAGGCTCAACAAAACATGGTAGACTTACAAAAAATATTAGGAAGATATTGAAAATGAACACATGATAGAAACACAAAAGGAAATTATATAAATAAGGCCCAAAGTAGAGGGGAAACAAAACAACATAAAGATAAATCAACAAAACACTATACACTATGGTAAATTGTTAGGACTCATTCAAGTAAATGCTTCAGATATTTTCCATTAACTAGTAGCTCTAGAATTATTCCATCCCTTGATCTCTTTAACTTTTCTAGAAACTTGGTGGCCAATATGAAGTAAACCCATCTCTGCACTTGCCTGAAAGATCTACTGCTAACCTATGATAGGATGACACATTTGAAATAAATATTATTTACATGATCTTATATCTAGATAAGACCAAGCTAATAGATTTTGGTACTCCTTTAATAGTTGTAAATAAACATGCTTCTCAGTTTCAATCATGTGATTACCAAGCAAGAGTGCATCAGGATCAACAATGTCATTTGTGCACTCAAAGTACTACTTGAAAGAAAACTAAAAGAGTTCATCCTTAGGGGCATAGAAGATAACCCCATCTTCATTGTATGTCATTTTCCAAACAACATCTTCATTGTCAAACCAAATATCAAGAACAATTGGTTGTATAATAATGTCCATACTCCTAACAGGGTCACCTAATTCTACACCCATGTCTAGTACATCTTTCAAAGCACACTCTAGATCTTCAATTACATCATGATTGGATAATTCAAATGATTTTTTTATACCATCATCACAATCAAACTCATATGTTGGGATACACACCTTATTGACTGCACTCCAAAATTATTTTATAGTAGTAGCATTCATCATTTCCATGGAGGTAGAAAACTTACATGGGGAGTCTTGATAATTAAACATTATAATCTCATCATCACCATAAAATATAGACTTAGGATCATCTGCATCTTCATCATTGGGTTTAGCTATATCACATGGGGATGTGGAAGAAATCACCTATTGCACCAATCAATTTCTAAATCATAATTCACAACATTTACCTTGGCATGTAATGGTTCAGGCACTACCTTCATAATCCTTCTATTCTCACTTAGAACATCATGTGTAGGCCTATGAGGTAACCCCTTCTTTTCTCTATCCAACTTTTATGACATCGCTTTGATAGTGGAGGCCAAAGTCTTAACACTTTACTCAAGCTTGGCTGCCTTAGACTATGTTTTTTTTGGATCAATAATCTTTGCATCAGCCTACGTTTTCAAGGGCATACCCATATCCTTTATGTTACTTTTAATTTGTATGGCCATATTTAATACCAACCATAGATTATTGGGAGCCTTGTTCTTCAATTAATATTCAACCCTCTTTTCAAATGCATTACATTATTTGATCAAGCACACTGTCTCACTAGGACTAATATTCTTAGGTAGTCACATCCTAGTTTTATTGAACCATGTATTTAAGTCCTACACATACTCATTAGGGTTATTCTTGATGTTTTCAAATTTATCCAAAATAAACCTTGGATCAATTCTATTACCATACTGAATTCTAAAAACATTCAACATCTCTTTCCATGAATCAATGCATCCATGGGGAAGGGAATTAAACCATTCATGAGCATTTTCCTCTAGTGTGTGCAAAAATAATTTAATACACACATCCTCATCCTAAACCTCATAGTATTCAATTATATTGTGAAAATCCCTCAAATGTTGATCACCACTAACTGCATTGTTCCCTTGGAATCTTGGAAGGCATTTCCTTACTTCATTTGGGACTTCATTAGGATAAAATTCCATGTCATCAAAATTAATAGGTATAAATATAGGAATTATAAATTCAATATTCTCATTCTCATTTTGATTCCTATGCCTCATGATTGATTAAATGGTAAGTTCATGAACAAATGGCAAAGGGTTGTGATGGGGTGAATGAGTTGGACTTGGTGGATCAAACTTGGGAGGGGATTTAGCTAGTTGAGAAGGCAATGGATAGTAAATGGTACTATAAGGTTTTGAATCACTAAAATAGATATGATAAAAATAATTATAATAATATTTAACAATAGTAATTTCAATAAATAGAGGGTTAGGATTACCAAAATCTTGACAACCCAAGCAGTTCTTAGTAGTTGCACTTAGTTCTTAAACATGCCTCTAAAATTTTCTCCTTCTCCTTTGATGAAAACATAGGGGAAAGACAAGTTTCTTAGATGAGTCATCTTTGAAGGATGACTTTATTTCTTTTAGCTTCACAAGCAAGAGAACTCTCAAAGATGATGATATTAAAGATGGGCACTAATCTTTCTTTGAAAATAGATGATCTTTTGGAGTCACCACTAAAATCAAAGTTATAGAATATAACCATTTATAAAATTGAAGTGATACATACTAAAACCATATCTTACTAAAGTTAGTGATGATATATGAAAGCAAAGATAAAGAACTTTTCAAATTCATGTTCAGCATAGGAAAACCTCTTTAGAATATGATAAACTTCTAGCTCTTTGTAATAAATTTAGTAGATGTTAAGCTATAAAATTTCAAATCCTAACACATCCCCAATGGATTGATACAACATTGATGGCCAATATAGTCCCACTATAATAAAAATAATAGTAGAGAACTTGATAATACAAATTACTTACAACTTTATCTATATCTCTCTACAAGAGTCCCTAATAACATAAGTACCATAGGTGTCTTTTGCCCCTAAAAACAACACCAAAAGAGTGTTTGTTCCCAATTTTAAACCTCTCTAATTTGGCCTTTCAAACTTGAATAAATGTGGAAAACAATGATGAGAAACCTACTAGAATGTTGTTGTAGCCAGGATGGGTTTATCATTAATAATGGACCGAACTAGAGAAAATGACTAAGATGCACCTAAAAAGGGTATGGTTACATGCCTACTAATTTTGGCTCTACCTAAACCAAGGTGAGAGGACCTATGGGGTAGTTTGCTCACATGGAGAGATTTTATAATTCAACATCCATGGGGATTATTGGCACAGAGAGACATAAATCTGACTAGAACATAACCAAACTTGCTCACTCCACTTGGGAAGGGTTGTCACATAGAATGAGTAAATGTTCTAGGCTAGACACAAGATACTAAAGATATATTTGAAAGTGATTACAACCTTTACTCGAAAGGATCTTCAACAACATAGTGGCTAAATAAAATATTGCATCGCTGGGATTTAAAGTATAAAATGTAGACACATGTTGAATATACAATGTTTATGCATATGTAGGTAAATAATACTTAAGATATGTAAAGGGAATATTATTTTTATGGTATAATAGGGTAGGATAAATTAATAGTCATAAAATGGGGAGGGTGGTGTGATGGAAGTCTTCAATAAACAAGGATTCTTTCAATCATTCATGACATCACCTAATGTAAAGATGCAGAAAACTTTAATGCAAGTTAATGGAACTACCAAGACTGATCTACCTTTTCTATTGAATCCATAAACCTAGAGTGCCCTAACAAGTTATTCAGTAACATATTTCCAAATATAACATAGATAGGGATTTATAACCTATCTCTAAGCCCAAGATGACAACTAATAATGAGCAGGTAATAAGATGTCCTATCAAAAACATTTTTAAAATGTATTACTTCGTTTCATCAATAGAAATTAGAAGAGAACCACATGCATTTTTATTAACTTGAAATAAAAATCTTGCATACATAAATGTCTTAGAATGCTGCCATGGGGACAAGCATGGTGGATTTACTCCATGTTGGATAGGGGGGTCATATAGACATGCTCTCATAGATTGATAATGGATGTATAGCTACAACCATCTTATCAAGAGAGACAAAATACACACTTCAATGATCCCTACAATATGGAAGAGCCTATACTACATAAGACACAAATCAACACAATGGCCAACCAACCTCCCAAATAGAAGATAAACCTTCTATTTATACATTTTGAATCTAGAGCTATGGGTCATAACTTAAAAAAATTTAAAACAAGCCCTCAATTCCACCAAGATACTTTCAACTAGAATATTCCCTTTGCCATGCCTGAGATCCTCATCCACTTACAAAAAAAATTTATTGTTGTAACTGTGAATGATGAGGACTTGTAACCACTTGCAGATGTTCTTGACTACTCACCTGCATAGCTAGAGGGAGAAAATCATTTGAATATCCAAATAGATTTTGTCCTTATTGATAACTACCTAGAGATGTTGGTGAATGGCTACCTACAAAGCTAGAAACTATTGGATAACTACCTTTCTATTTTATACATGTCATGGAACAACCTATTCTTGTAATGATGGATTAGGAATGATTCATTTGTTACATGAAATAAAAAATGATCCATGATCATAATTGGAAATATTCTCTCTATTATGGCTCATGGACCTTTTTCTATGCTTTGACTCATTACCTAAAAAAATGTGGGCTATAGATCTTACATGAGATGTTTGAGTTCTAATTTGTGGTATGAAACTATGACACTTGTCATTTTTATGTTTTTCCATGGGATCCCTAACTTTTCAACCTTGGATGTGCACCATCAGATCTAGCTAGGGAAAGCAATTTCAAATCCATTAGATCATGATTCAAGGGGTACAATGTTATTAGATACTACCTTTTACTTAGCACCAAGGATATGCCACTTGGTAGCTTCATGGGCTTCTTGTGTACCTTGAAAATAGTCTTTACTACTTCGAGCACCCTTATTCCATGTGGAAGTATCTCACTTGATCTTGGGTCCTATTTAATTGTCAACTACTAGCTCACACCATTAGATCTTTGGAACATGCTCAAAATCTAAATCATGCCCTATGAGCTCAACACTTGTCATGCTTATGCTTGTCCTAGGTTATTTTGACTATTCAACTTTGATCATGTACCATTGGATCATCTTTCTCCATGAAAATGTGTGCCATTGGATCTACCTCAATTTGAAAATAAATGACTACTTCACATGGTCTAAAATTAATGCTCACATAATTGTCTGAGAACATTTAAATTCTAATGGTTAGTCCTTGTAACTTAAAGTTGACATCTGCATGCCCATCAAAAAATGTCCATGAGACTATCATACCTACAATTTGGAAATATTTCTTTGAGTACTTTGTTCCATGATAATTTTTTTTTGAGTCTTTGTCTTTGGCATTTATATTTAATTTGACACTTTTGCTTTGGGATTTTATTTAGCATAATTATCTTGCAACAATTATTTTAGGATAATTGTTACAGATAAAATGTCTAAGATAATTTCATCAAAGGATTTGACTTCACACTTTTCCCACAAGAATTGAGTCTTTGGCCTTTTGTCTTCATCAAGATAATTATTTTGGGCATTTTATCTAAAATAATTTCCCTACATAAATTGAGTTTTGAAATTTTCCCAAAGGAATTGGACCTCTACACTTTTTCCAAAAGAATTGAGACTTATCTCCTTATATCTTCATCAAGACACTTGTTTTGGACATTTTTTTTGAAATGATTTCCCTTAAAAAATTGAACTTGATACTTTTCTCAAAGAAATTCAATTCTTTTGAACTTTTTGCTCAAGCAAAATCCCTGAAGGAAATATGAATTCGGTTGTGTAGTAACTTTGTTGAAAGTACCTTTCAGTCCCTTTAAACATACCCTTCAAAAATTTTGTCAAGGGAACTTAACCTACAGAATTATCCTTCAACCTCTTGGAATGGCCCTATAGATCTCTTGAAAGTGCCCTTTGGACTTATTGAAAGTCTTCTTAAAGAATTTTTCAAGGGTAAAATGCCTAAAGGAAATGTCCCTTTGGAAATTTTGAAAAGGCAAAATGACCCTTCTTTAATTGTCCTTCAAGAATTTTTCAAGGGTAAAATGCCCAAAATAAAGGACCCTTTATAATTTTTTCAAAGGGAAAATGACCCTTCAGACCTTTTGTAGATACTTTAGCCTAAATGAATAAGTCCATATAATTCTTTCAATATTTTTGTGTGGGAAAAATACTTGAAGGGCAAGTACCCTTTAGAATTTTTTCCACAGACAAAAGTACAAAATAAATGACCCCAAAAAAGGGAAATACCCCTTTCGGCTTTTTGTGTGGACAAAAAGTCCAAAAGAATATGGCCTTTGGACAATTTGCATGAACACCATTTTTGAAATACTCTAAGAAATTTGCACCAAAATAAGACCAAATTAACATAAGGAAATACCTAATGCAAATCTCCCAAAGGAAATACACTAAGTAAAGACCAAGTTAAATCACCTAGCATCTTAAACATGAACTTGATCTTTTCAAAATAACACTTTGAAATAGAAGTTGGGATAATGACTTAGACATTGACACTTGGCTTGGGATGGACTTAGGCATTTACACTTGACAAGGGCCCAATTACTTAAATGCAATTTTGGGCACTAACAACTACTCCTATAGAGCATATCCAAGACATTGTTAACATTTGTATAGTCCATAATATCACTTAGGATAAAGTGGTAGTGATACTTCTTGATACTTCATTGAAATAAATATCTCTTTAATGGTATAAAGGGATGTAACCTATTTTTATCCATAACTAGGATGAGTTGAGAGAGAGACTATGCCAGCAATTCAAAGATAAGAGTGAGCATATCTCTCTCATGAAATAACTTGCAACCATAAAAATAATTTCTCAAGAATACATGGTGAACTTCAACTTCATATTTTATAAGAATTGGGATAGAATCCCATCATTGGTGAAGCCCACTCTAAATACAACCTTTTTGTACTACTTGAGATCCCTGAATAGTGATATTTCTATCATTATACAATCTATGGGAGGTGTGGTACTACCAACTACATATGATATTGCTATAAGGGATAAAAATAACTTACTTCAAGTAGGGAAGATTTGCCCTAGGCCTCCAATTGCCTTTATTCCTTGAATCTCCACCAACACATTGGCACCCATTCTAGTACCAACTAACCAATCAACTCAACTTGCTACCCCTCCCAATGAGCTAAATGAAGGGAAGACATTACTTCAAAACTTTGATAATGAGTTAGTGGTCTTGAAGAGATATCAAACTCAACATATCAAATTATACCAGTAGTATAATCAAATTTATTAGCCTCATAAATAGCCTTACCAAGGAAATCCATAAGCTCAAGGCCAAATCATGCTAGACCCTATGATAGTTATAATCCCAATGATACCAACACTTTAAAAGCCATTATACCTATGCAAAATAACTTGGTTCAAGACTATAAGTGGTGTTATCCTTGTAATCAGCTTCACAATGAAATGACATGTCCAAACAGAGTGTTTAACCAAGCCTTGATGGTCCAAAGTGTGTCATCTTCTCAAGGGAAGTCAAGTGAATCAACTCCACAAGTTGAAGGAGGGCATGAAAAATATCAATTACAAGGTAAATCCACTCTTTTGAATTGGCAAGAGGGTTATTTATGTGCCATGAATCAAACTAAAACTTCAAGTAGAGGAAGTACTCCTATAGCAACCAACATAAGGTCTAGGAAAAGGGCTATTGAAAGTGGACAATTATATTTTAGAGGTTTTTTTTATATCCCTGCATTACTCCAAGAGGTGGCAAATTTTTATTTAGCTTCAAAGGTTTAAGAAAATAATAAAAACTAGACCACATGAAGTTTATCTTAAGTATCAACTCAAATCCATTCAATTTCAAGGTGAAGATGCTGCTCCTAGGGTAAAACCAAAGGTTAGTAGTGTTCCTTTTAATATTATTGAGAAAACGAATAATATAAATGTTAATATCTCCATGTGAGATAAATTTTCCATTCTAAGACAAAATGATTTATTTCAAGAGGCATTTTCCAACCTCCATATTTTATCTAGACTAGCAAGGGAGGTAAAATTAGTCCTTATGAATGCATCTCAGCCTAAGGGAGAACATCCAAGTATGAATCATAATCCTCCTCTTTTATACCTTTCTCTAATTATAGGTGATAGCTTGGTACATAACTATAAGATTGACTCTGGTATAAGTAGTTATATGATGCCTAAATAAGTTCATGATAAATTAGGTTCAAAGTATGAACTAAACTCTAAATGAGTATTGTAATTAGATGGTATAACCACCAAAATATTTGTTGTGATTAAGGGATTGAGTATTACTTTACATGTTTGTCATAATCTCTCAATACCCCAAGATGTTTTCATTATAGATATCCTATCCTATTTTTCACTATGCCTATCTATAGACTTCAAAAATAAGATTAGGGGATACTTGTCATCAGATTTGTCTCACATGTTGTTTAGGATAGGGTATGGCACTAAATTAACTATAAAGTCTGAACCAATTTCTATATATCACGTAGAACCATATATACCTAATGTTTCTAGTGTTAATTGAATAATTCTTGATCAATAAGAGTATGTAATAAATCATGAACCAAACACACTTATTGAAGGCACTCATAATATTTTACTTGATGAATGGGAAACTAAACATCATGAATATGATCCCTATAATCTCATTGAATAAATTGGTTTAGGCACTTACATATTTCATGAGTAAGATGCTACCCATCATGAGGCTGTTATACTAGTAGAAAAAGTTCTCGGTTGTTCTTTTTGATGATTAAGCAAAATTTTATTATGAATTTGATCCATATGATTGTATGGAGGATGTAAGTTTAAGATCCTATTGTATACATGAAGAAGGAACTTTCATCCCGACTCCTATGAAGCTAAAATAAAACCTTGATAAAGTAGGTAAATAATGTTTTGATCTCATTAAAGAATTTAAGGTTGTCACCAATCAAGACAAATACATGCATGAGGTTTCAACAAGTAAATATCATTTTTACATACCCAAAAACACCATTCTACCTAGTATTTTAGATATTTAAAAAGAGCTTGATGAAGCTTGGCAGTATTAATATGACATAATTGAAGAATTTAAAGCTTTTATCAAGCCAATAGCCCCTAAGGAGTAACAAAATGATACCAATGTAGTTCTAATAGTCATATCCCAATCTGACATGTCCAAAGATACCCTACAAGGCCAATATCAACTTCTTAAATTAGAGGTCAAATTAGATGTCCTAAGCAAAAAAGTAAGTTGGCCTAGTCTTGATGATCATTTCCAAATTGATCATTTATTTCAAAATGAGATTGGTTTTTCATTAAAAGATAAATTAAATTTTCAAGATATATATGATTATTAGACTATGAAATTGAATGCTAATGAGCTACTAGAGAGATTTGCTAATATAGAAAGAATTCTTAGCCTAGTTTAGTAGTTGGAAAGTAAATGAGTGAGATTTGTGATCAAAAAGGGAAAGAATGGGATAATAGTCATTTCTAAAGAACCATTATTAAGAGCTAATATTATAATTAGTCAATTTGTAAAGCCAACTTTCACTTACTCCTATCAACCACATGATGATATAGTTGCATGGAGTAGAAAAGATTTCAAGGGGTTTTGCTTTGATCTAGGTTGAGTGGGTCATTTTAAAACCTTGTACATAGTAGGTCAGTTGTATTATTTTATCCAAGTGTTGTTGTTGAGTAGTGTAGTGTTTTTCATTCTTCTAAGTGTTGTTTCACAATTGTTTTTTATTTTTATTCTTTGTTATGTGTGTTGGAGATAGTTTTTAGTTCTTTTGAAGCTGGTACAACATGTTTTAGCCATGATTGTACCTTCAAAAGTGAGTTTTAAATAGATTATATGACTCCATTCCTAATGTATGCATAATACAAATGGTCTAGGTGTTTAGGTAGGAAAACACACCTTGAAATTCACCAAAATGTTGACTATTATAGCCATCCTTGGTCTCTTAACACTTGATTTGCATAGGGATGGGTCATTTTCTACCAAAACTAGTCAAATATATTCCTTGAAAGAACCTTCATGATGATTTTTGCACCCAATAATAACAATGTTGAGACCATTAAAGTTACTTTCACTTTTTACTTCATTAAACTAGGTCTAATAGTAATCCTCTAAGGTCATGAGTTAGTTTTAGTCCTATAAGAGGCCCATTATGTTGGTTTTCAATGAAAAAATGTGTATTATGGTATTATTAAGGTATTTTTAACCTTGTTAGACCCATTCTATCTATAAATCATAAAAATAGATCTCTAATGCAAGACCTTGTTGGAAGTCCTAATGAGTCAATCCTAAGGTCATGGTGACCTAGTGAAGCTTGTTTGATAATTGGATATGTGAAATGATTTAAAGGGTAAATGAATCCAAAAAGAGTCCAAAATTCATGTACCAATTCCACATTAGTATTTTATAATACTATTAAAGTGTTTTTTAATATTAAATAAAGCAAAAAATCCTAAAAAAGCATTCATGAGTGCTTAAAGGGGTCAAAAGGTCTTCAGAACACTCTTAAGGTCAAAAACACATCAAAATGTCCCATTTTAGACATCATAAAGTCATTTTAATGTTTAAAATATCCTTATAAACTCTCCAATTTGTATAAATGGTCAAAAATGTATTTGACCTAATGGTTTCCCTCCCTTCTTATTTCATAATGGAATTTAATTTTCTCAATGTAAGGAGAATGTATTAGACCATCACCAAACCATTATTTATATTCAAGAATGTATAGGGAGGTTTAATTATTTTAAGATTATTTTTATAGGTCTAATTAAGAAGTTCTCAAATCCAAATCATGAAAGTGAAGGATTCATCATGGTTTCAAGGCCTATATCTTCAAGCATGCAATTGCATTCATATTTTATAGGTTTTCCAAGTTTGTAATGGATAAAAAATCATGTATCAAAGAATTCATATCCTTAAAAATAGGTTTCAATTCCTTTAATGAATAAAATATTCATTCGTGAAGGAAATAGTAAGTTGTAATGAAGACCATAATGAAGACAAGCCATGAATAATAGGTTGCAGGTCTAATAATTGTAGGTTTAGGATTATATGCATAGGATATATAATGTTTAGAAGTTTTATGCATGGAATCAATATCTAAAACCCTTACTAAAGAAAATACAAAGTGTACCAAACCTTCTTGATGTCTTAACAAGAAACACAAGGCATAAAATCCCTCAAACATGGAAGATGATAAGAAGTTGTAAGTTTTCAATAAATCTTCCTTTGAGTTATATATTCTACCATTGGTATTAAATCACAAGATAGAGTTAAAATTGGGTCCCATAATTATATTCAAGCCTTCACATGCCTTAAAGGAAGATATCAATTCTCACAATCCTCCAAATAAGGCAAAACTAGTTTAAAACCCTGTTCATAAGCACTTACATGTAGGTTTAGTATACAAGATATCTATGTACACTTATTTCATGGTCTATTATAGGAATTGGAGGACATGGGGAAGGTATAGAGGAATAATATAAATTTTTTTAGAGGTAATGAGAAGAAAACAAGGCTATGAACAATAATTAAGAAACCCTAAAATTGCATGTAAGTCACCTGAGAGAAGCATGATCAAGGGTTTGTATGCACTTATAAAAATACATGGAAAGGGATGGATAGTGGAGGATGTTAAGAGGTTGTCAATGAAACACCAAAAGTCATCAAAATAGGTCAATAATCTTGTAATCTTGTGGATATACCAAAAGGTTACATGCAGTCTTAAACCCTACCAAAACCCTATAAGCATGTGAATGCATTTTGTGATGTTTGTAAGTTTAGTAAGTGGGAGATATGATTTTTTTAATTACTCCATTATGATAATATTATATATAATCATCAAAACAAAAGTTTTAATTCCATGGGAGCCATTGGCAGTCATGTTTAGGAAGGTTTAAATCTTGAGGACATCTATAGTTTCCAACCAAAATAATAAGATCTGTAGGCATTAATTAATTCTATAAAGATTTAAATAAAAGTGAAACAAGTCCAAAACATACCTCTAAATTCTTCCAAGGTAGTCTTATATAGGTTTAGGGTTATAAACAGGATTTTAAGACTCTCTAAGGTTGTCCATACACCAATTATTTGAGTGCAGAGTATTTCAAGGATTTTTGAACCTTAAAAACAATGTTGCAAGCCTCTATAGTAAGGGATCCATGTGTATAAAATATTTAAATAATTTTAATGAGTTTTTCACATGTTTATAAGGTATTTTTAAGGATTAAAACCTTAAAATAGCCCCTATTAATTCAAACCAAAATTGCAGGTCTATTTAATAAGTTATATGATTGATAAAGAGTAAATTCCATGGTTAATGATGCAAATTATGAGTAGTATCTTGAAGATTTTGAACAATAAAAATGAAGTATGTATGAATAATAATAGGGTTATAAGTTATCAATAATAATGCATATAAGGCTTGCATGCCTTTATAAATCCCAAATGACTAATTGCACATTGATGTTGCAGGCTTAAAAAGTAAGAAACATGGTCATATATTCCAAAAATTGAACTAAAATTTCTCCATACCCTTTGACCATGCTTTTGAAGATTTTTGAAGGCCTTAGAAGTTACATAAATGGTTTTTTGGATATTTAAGATCACTAACATGAAGGTTACACTATGGTAGGTATGTATAATGTCTTCAAAAAAGTACAAGCCTACTTGTGCAGTGTTAGGAGTTGTAGCATGGACATACAAGGCTATAAACTTTCCCACAAAGTCCCTTAAGAATATAGGTTCTGAGACAAGTTAATAACACCATTTAAAATACTCTCCAATACTCTTACATGTCTAAAAATCCTTATTAGGTATTTGGTGAGACTCTTATGGATGTTCATGGTGAGAATGGTGAATGCCCTACTCAAAGCATGCATCTATAAGCTTACATCGTGTTTATGATATCAAGCCTCTCAATAAGTTATAGGGAAAGTATTAATACAAGTTTCAATCATGGAATCAAGCACATTCAAGAGTTAATTAATCTTTAAATGTGTTAAAGAGTCTCCATGGATAATCAAGAGACCTAGAGGCAAATTTTCAAAGGTCATTTAAATCCAAAGGCTTTCATCTACATGCCTACAACCATAAAGAATAAGTTTCTAGGTTATCTAGGCCCCATAACCAGTATTTTAAGGTCTCTAAGATTTTATGGCTTCTTTAAATATTATAAAACTCACTAAAAGTTCAATTACACCTTCAAACAATTGTCTACAAGCCTTCATGGTAATCCATATTGCAAAGTAAGTTGAAGAGAGATCCTCAATAGTTGTAGGCTTCAAGAATTTGTTTTTTGTTTGAACAAGATTGGAACCTATCCTTAAGGATTCTCAAGGGGATTTTAGATCAAATTTGATGTTTACAAGGGTAAATCAAATCTATATGGTTATAATGAGAATAAATGTATTCATAATCTTTATATTCTACCAACTACAAGTTTGAAAGACATCTCAATAGTAGTTTATTGATTATAGGGGTTTCTAAGGTCTTGAAGGAGATATATACATCATCTCAAGTGGATTAAAATGTTCCAAACATAGTATTGTGAGATAGAGTAAAAAATTAGTAAGGTTGTGATGTTGTAATAATAGATAAATAAGGTTTCAATCATGGTGATGTGTCTTCACAATAACCTAATTCATCTCAACATGTGTGCAAGCCTATATAATGATTGTGAGGTCCAGGTGTAAGGTTCTCATGAGCATAAACCTGAAACAAGACTATAATAACTTATAGATGTGATTAATAATAGGTAGGCCTAAAATATGTATTTTATAGATTAAAAACCTCCATGGTGAGGTTTTTAAATAGGTTCTAAGGACTTATCAATGAATCACAAGGACAAGAAGATTCATGAATGGTTGTAGGCTTCTAAAACTCAATTGCAAGTCTGTCACAATGAGAGTTCAAACTTATTAAAGGTTGTAGGCCTTAAAAAAATGAATAATATCTCTATGAAATATCAAACTCTTGAAACTAGTTAGTAGCTCCTGAATAATGCCTCTATTATGTTTAAGAAGGATGAATCAGTTCTTGAGTTTAACAAACATAACTACAATATTGTAAGGTAGGTTTGAAGATGACAAATCTTCTCATGAGCAGTATATAGGGTTTCAAACATAAAATTTATTCTCCTTAGGACCATAATATTTCATACAATATAGTGGGAATATATAATAGGTTTATGACCAAGTTTCAGGTCTTCTTGGGAGAATCTGAGCTAATTTACAACCCCATTATGAATAGTTCAAGTTGTAAACCTAGTAGACAAAGTTGAATGGGTTTTAATGTATCTTGGTGAAATTGGAAGAGCACATGAATATAAGTAATTTTAGGGGTAATATAAGGCCAAGAGATGGTCAGAGTTATTAGATATTCAAGTTACAAGTTTATACCTCATATTGTAAGGTTATATGACTTCTTCCAAGCAAGAGAACTCAAGAAATTATAGGTAGTCTATAGGAAATTACAAGTAGGATTTGGAGTAATGTTAAAACTCTAAAGATGAGTCTATTTAGGTTGGAAAGTTCCTAAAATTACATGTTAAAGAAGTTTTCAATTATGGTCAAAAAGGTCTTAAGCCTATAATATGCCCATAAAATCCTTTCAAGGTTCTCTTAGAGACCCTCATATGGATCTTAAGATGAATTTAAAATGGATTTTAAGATGAATTTAAATTAGATTGTACTCCTAAAACCAATCAATCATGATTATAGGTTAATTAAGTGGTCATTAAGAGTGTGAAGGAGGTATAGGCATTAGAAAATTGATCTTAGAGGGATGTAAATCCATCCCTGGAGTGGTGATCATGTCAAAGTCAATCATAACTCCAAATAGGTGTATGAGTTCTTTCCACACCAAACGGTCAAAATGAATGAGAGGTGGAGATGGGAAAATTAAGGACATTAACACAAGGATGGTTATGTTTTCAAAGAGTGGATCAAACTTTAAGGACTAGAACATGCATGTTCATGCACTTAAAAAGACTAAAATAGCAAAAATGAAGTCTCTTCACCTCCACTACTATACCAACCTCCTTGAGAGATATTCATGGAGTAGGCATAAAACATTGAATAAAGATGAATGACCACATTTACACTTGTTTCCTCTCTTAAATGGGTTGATTTATGATGTAAAATATCATTTATGAGGTTTTGTAGTGACTTTTCTCCTTTCTTATCTGATATTTCTTATTAATAGGGTTAAAAATGCCTTGTTCTTCATCTCTCTGTTGGGTATGACAAAACTCTACTTATTCATAGTATTTTAAATGATGGATTAAGGCCTTTATAATAATAAAATATTAGTTTTTCCATGCTTTTAATTTATGTGAATTCTTTTGTTTTTTGATCTACACTTATGGTATAATATGTTTTCCCTTATGTTGTGTCCAATTCCCCTCACCTTTGTGCAAGAAAGCATGATTTTACAGGTTGTGTGTTATGTTATAAATGGTTCATGAAAGTGATAGTTGTGTAAATTACCAAATTATACCTTGTGAAATACCCTTAGGGTCATACCTACTAGTGCTCTCATAGGCTACCACCTTCATACAAAACACTTATGCAAGATATGTCAAATTTGGAGATTGTGTAGGATAAACTTAAATTTTTCATAGGTTATATTATGCTATTTTAGGTAGGAGGAGGAGATCCCTAGACTTGGTGCATCACCTATTTTCAATTTTTTATTTTCATTATCCCTCCCTTTTCGTGATAAGAAACCTAGTTATAACTTATCCTAACCCTTTTAGAATAGTGTTTAGGTCTACAATTTGATGTTAAATTAGGTGCATTATAGTTTAGGAAGGGAACCAACCCTCTCTAGAGATTCACTCCTAATATATGTCACCCAAACCTAGAAATATTTCCATTGTTTTATTTGAAATAGGTATTAGGACCTAACTAGGTGCATTTCAAAGTGATAATAGGTCCTAGACATTTGATTTTTACCTTTCCTAGTTTCTTGTATATATTGTCATATAGTAATATATAATTTCCTTCATGAAATTATTTTTATTTGTAGATTGTGTCTTACAAATATTTTTGGTTTATATTTTCTTAGGTTTGATTATACATAGCTATAAACCTTTTTAATCCAATTATTCTAATTAGATCAAGCATTCATGGAGTGAGTTGTCTTCATTAATTCTGAATGCTACTGCCAGTCTCAAAATTGGTACAATGAATTATGTTAGTATTATGGATTATAACCCATAGAATATTAAAATGGATAACACTTTTTTAAATGTTTATACATTGTGTAGTATGCCTATAGTACCACAAGTATTTTCAAGTCACAATCCATGGTATTGAGATTATATGATTTTGTTAATATTTTTTTTCAAAATTTTATTAAAATCTTAGACTATTCCATTAACCTATGGATGGTATGGGTAATCTTATTATGATTATTTATAAAGTGTTTAAGGGGTTCCCTTAATTTTTGAATTCAAAAAGTGTTTCGCTGATCAATTATGATGTTTAATGGATACCCAAATCACATAATGATGTTCTCATAAATAAATTTTTGTTACTATTTTTGTGATGGAATGTTTTTTGGGTGTCTCATTAGCCCATTGCATCAAATTATCCATTCATGAATTAGTGAAATAGGCCTTAAACCTTATTTCCATGTGTTTAATTGGTCTAATAAAATTAGTGGCTCATTTCTAAAATAGTGCTAAAGTAAGCATTGGTCTCAATGACATTTTATTCTTGACATTAGTTTTCCCACTCTTTGACAAATATATATTTAACCCTAAAATATATGTTGGGGAATCTAGGGTTAAAGGGGTAAAGATAGCCTAGGGCACAAGGGTGATAATCTATCTCTATAGTAAGCCAATTAATTACAAAACATAGATATACCATATATTGAATTTATTATGCTAAGACATGATAAAATGAAAAATACAACTATGATAGATATTAAAATGATAAAGAAAATAAGATACTTCGCTATTTCTAATGCTAATATAGATCTAGATCTGGAATAATCATAAAGTATACTATATCTATATTCTAGATTAGTCACTTGATTCTATAAATAGTACCTCTATAGTCATAAACACTTGCATCAACCTAGGACATTTGTGTTGATGCTTATATTTGGATTAGACATAGGTGTCCAATATAGAATAATTATTAAAAATATATGTGACCACATATATGCTTTTGGTTTCTATGTCACCTTTACTCTAGTGAATTTATATTTGGGTCATGGAATGTCACTCATAAAATGAGAAAACCTTAGTTTTTCATCTTCATAGTGTCTATGGGAAAATGGTTTAATGGGTACACAATGTTGATCTACCCCAAATAACCTTATATTAATGAGAATTGCCTACATAGACAATAATCCAAAGAGGGCCTCAATTTTATGTAGTTCTCCCCTACATGTTGGCTTGTGTGTGTATCATGCAATGTGTGATAAACAACTACATAGAGTGACCTAGATTTTAATTTGAAAACTGTGACTCATGGGATTCTCCTTAAATAATTTAGACTTGTATATGTGTTGTTCCTATGAATGATATGGAAATAATATAAAATAGGGAAGCTTTGCTCACTTGAGTTCTTGATTGAATGCCTTTGGTAAGTTTTCTTGTGAGTTTCTAGGTTGGTAAATAATTAATTAGAATTGATCATGTATTTATACCAATCCATTTGGATAATATATTGTATAAAATAACTTAGTTAAACCATATGAATACATTTCATTTGAAAATTGAATGACAATAGGGAACTAGACACTTGCATTGGGTAAGGAAACTTGCATCGATGTAGGCATCTAATTGGGATGCAAATATCTAGGAAGTAGAAAATTAGGTATAGGTATAAAACTTTTAGAGATAGATGATAAGGAGGTTTATAACATTTTGGGCAAGAAAAATGGTCTGAGTCATCAGAATAACATTGATCAGACTAAGAGATAAGCAATAAGCATAAAGAGATAGAGTATGTGAGCTTTTCAGTAGTGGGAAAGGTATGGAAGATAAAGGTGTATCCATGATATGTGTTTTCCAAGTGTATAAGATGAAGGTGGTATATAATTTAGAAATAGTGTCTACATCCCCCCTACTTTAATCTAGTAATAAAATTGCTAGTTTAAAGGAAAATAAATGGTTACCTAGGTGTGCATAACACACCTTTCCTTTACTTGAGTATAAATTGAGTGATTTCTTAATGACTTGTCTAAAAATAAGAGCATGTTATAGTATATAATTAATGCATA
Organism: Torreya grandis; assembly: GCA_037957365.1. Classification (NCBI taxonomy): domain Eukaryota; kingdom Viridiplantae; phylum Streptophyta; class Pinopsida; order Cupressales; family Taxaceae; genus Torreya; species Torreya grandis. The sequence continues at coordinate 6,581,037 of JARHVA010000216.1, forward strand.
TAACTAAGATTGAAATCACTAAAATTATTGAAATTGTAAGAGAGAAAGGTTTAGGAGTACACCTATGTGTCAATGCAACTACCTTGCCTTTTGGTAATTTGATTTGAAGACATGTATCATTATAAATCATTATATTTGTGATTAGTATAAATATAAAATATATAAATATGAATATATCCAGAGAGAGATATAGATATTGGAGGACACATGTCACCAAATTTGGAGAAAAGGTGAGTTTCCACCTGATAGTTGAGTTTAGCTTAACCATGCAACCCAATCATACTTGTAACCTGGTGACCATGAGTGAACCAAGTCAACTCACACTATAAAAATGGTGAGGTTAGATGATATAATTAATTATAACCTATAAAATTGGAAATATTAAGTGATTTAATCACCTCAATCATACCAAAAATGAACCAATTATTATAGTAGATTGGCTCAATATAGTTCATAATAGTCTAAATTAGTGGGTGACGATAGTCCAAAGAAGTGTTGTAAATATGAAATTGATTTGATTTCTTAATATTAGGTTCACATTGCATATAATATTCCCCTTAGATATGTCTCATGCTAAAATTATGTACAATAATGGTATTGTTTAACCCTAAATTGGATGTGGATCTTTCCATGGGTAAATAGGGTTAATAATATATAAATGAATAAGTACAAGGGTGATAAATAGATTTATAGTAGGCCAATTAATTTTAAAACTTAGATAGAACATATAATAAATTTATTATGCTGAGATAGACTAAAATGGAAAGTATATCTATATTATATATTATAATGATAATGAAAACAAGATACTTAACTGAATCTAATGGTAATACAAATCTTGATCTAGAATAGGTAGAAAGTATAATGGATCTATATTTTGGACCAATTACCTAATTATATAAATATTACCTCTATTTTCATAATCACAAACACTTACATTGACCTGGGATGGTTGTGTCAATGTTTCTATCTAGATCAAACATAAGTGTCTAGAATAGAATAACTACTAAAATAAGATGTGACCACCTGGATGTTTATAAGTTCATCATCATCTTCACTTTAGTGAATTTATATTTAGGTCATGGACTATCTTTCCTTGTCAAATGATCAAAACCTTAGTAATTCATCTTCATGGTGGTTTTGGGAAAAATGGGTTAGTGGGCACACAGTATCGAGCTACCCCAAATACCTCTCTATCAATGAATGCTATCTACATATCCAATACTTCAAAGAGAGACTTAGAATTATGTAGTTAGTCCATATGTGTTGGCTTGTGTTTGAATCATGTACTGTGTGATAAATAAGTATAATAATGACCTAGATTGTAACTTTGCAAACATATCTCTTGGAATACTAATTCAATACTTCAAACTTGTATATGTTTTATCCATATGATTGATATGTAAATAAGAGAAATAGGGAATCTTTACTCAATTGAATTCTCTTTGAAAGATCTTTGGTATGAATCTAGGTCTGTGCTAGGTGAGGAATTAATGAAGGTTGATCTTATATTTATACCAATCCCTTTGGAGAATATATTACATTAAATAACTTAGGTTGACCATCAAGATATGTTTGATTTGAAAATTATATGAATTTAGGGCATTAGACACTTACATCGAGTAATGAACATTGCATTGATATAGATGTCTAAATGGGACATAAGTGTCTAAGGGTCAAAAAAGTAGGTATAGGTCTAAAAATTGTAGAGGTGGAACATAAGTTTTAATCATTTTGGGCAAGATATAATGCCTAGGTCATCAATATAAGATAGGATGGACTAAAATATAGTCCAAGGGGAATAAGAGAGAGTAGATGTGAGACTTACATAATAAATAAAGGTTTATAACTGAGAGGAATAACTAAGGTCTAAGTTTTTCTAAGTGTACAAGACGGAAGTGTTATATAGTTCCTAAATATCATCTATATTCCCCCCCATTTAATCTACTAATTAAATTTATAGTTTAAATTAAATGAATGTATACATGGGTGTGTATAACACACCTTTCCTTTGCTTGAGTCCAAATTGATTGCTTTGTGGGTGGTTACCTAAAACCAAGAGCATGTTACACTATATAATTAATGCATATAATCTAAAACTAAAAGTATTAAATGATTTAAACTAAAAGAGAGAAAGGTTTAGGAGTACACCTATGTATCAATGCAATCATCTTGCCTTTTGGCAATTTCATTTGAAATATGTATCATTATGAATCACTAAAGTTGAGAATATGACAAATATAAATCTAGAAAGTGCATATATCTAAGGAGATAAATAGAAATATATAAGAGGGCCCATGCCCCAACCTTGGAGAAAATGTGGTTTGTCACATTAAAATTAAGACTATCTCAACTATGCAACCCAATCATACTTATAACTTGGTGAGTGTGAGTGTACCAACTCAACTCACACTATCAAACTAGTGAGGCTTGATGATATAATTAATTCAAACTTGAAAACATAGAAATATTGAGTTATTTGATCACCTCAATCATACCAAAATTGAGCCAATTTTTAGTCATATAAAATATGAAATTGGATGAATTAGGCATGGATAATGACACCTAATCCATAGGTCCTTTTTATTACTCACACAACCCTTCTTGGTTATTCTTTTACTGATTCCCAATTATCCATAGCTTTCTAGACTAAGATTTTTGAGACCCAAGCAACCATCTCAGGCTCAAATCTATCCCCACAAGTCTCATCCCCTTAAGATAAAAGTGACCAACTTGGATAGGAGCATTGAAACCCAAGGTGTCATAATTTTGGTAGTATTATCCAATTTTAAAATTTCTCCTAACATTCAGATTATTTCAGGTCCTTATTCTTTTTCTTGTCAACCTAATGCAAATTCATTTAACCCATGATCATTAATTACCCTATAAAAGGCCATTCAAATTCCATTTAGAAGGGTTGGCACTCATTTATAGAAAAGAAGCAAGAATATAAGAAAGTATACTCAATCACTCTTCCCTATTGTTTTTATACAACCTTGAATATTATTTCAAACGTATTCAAGAACTCATACCAGTTCAAAGTCATCTAAAGCACATCTAGTTTTGTATCTAGTTGCATACATCACACATTATTGCACCAAATACTTAAATGGGAAAACTACATTAGATTGATCCCTCTTTAGAGTATTGGTATGTAGGTAGTGTGCCCACACATAGGGTGTGAATTTCATCCAGCATATCCCTTACACATTAACCCCTTCTCTTCTTTCCCTAAGTTTTAATTCAGGTTCAATCATAGTGAGCTCTGTAGGCTTCTAGGCCTCAAAATTTCATAGACAAGGTAACACAAATATAATGGATAAAACTCAGAAAGCTTTCAACCTTGAGACAATAGAGCTATAATAAGATTATAGTGTCAAAAAGTAGGGTGTCCACTTTTGGCGCTCCTATCCAACCTAGAAACAAAGTTTAAGAACTTGTTCTAGCTTGTTTTCTAGTCTAGCTCCTCTAGTATCAGACTCTGTCTCAGTCTAGATCAACTAAAATAAGCTAAGTTCTAATTTCTCTCACATAATGCTATATTTAGAAAAATGAAAAATACTATCTATTTACATAAATTAGTAGGTTAATTAAAACAATCTATTTATTAATTTACATTACTCAGACCCTTTATTTACTTAGGAATTAAACACCTAATTTCTTAAAAAGAATAAAACATTTGGTGAACCTAACTTACTTCAAAATTTCGCACAAAAATCCTAAAAAACCTATGGATAATTATTTATAATTTTTATCCATAATTTCTTGATTTTTCCTAAATTTAAAAATCATAAATCTATCAAATAATTGCAAAAATAACATATATTTTGTTCAAACCCTAGCTTGTACATATTAGGTCCTTTTTGCATACAAATGCATTCAACACACTAGGAAAAATATATTTCTGATTTTATAAACATTCTCTAATTTTTCTTAAATTTTTTAAGAAAAAATTTAAAAATTTTGTCTAAATTTTTTAAATTATTGCACTAATTTTAAAAGAAATCATTAAAAAACCTAGTTATATCAAATACATTCTCAATTATTTTTTAGTACTTTTCACATCATTTTTTGAAAGTTTAGTTGCATATCAAACTCATAAAATCAATTCAAAAATCAAACACTCATATTATTTTACACAAGTACTTATGAAAAATCTTTAGTTACATATACTAACACCTTTTTGCTTCGTGCAGTATCACCTTACATGTTTTGAAGCTCCGTATCCTTTCTATGCATATTCCAGTTCCTTGTTTAGATTATATTAGCTTAATTTTTTCTACTATTATCCATGTTGTTTTCCTTATGCCACCTAAGTTCATTTCATCTCTTCCCTCAAGACAAAGTGCAAGACTTAGTGGAAATCCTCCTGAATTAACTCAGATTCCTTCAACTTGACCATATACCATGGATAAACAACCAAATCAAATTCCTATCATAGATTCTACACATCTAGATTATAAAAATTTCTATGATGATAACTTTGATAATGAGCAGTATGAAAATACCAATGATGACGTACATACTAATGCTCTTGCTCTACCACATGGGACTACTGATCCACTACCACCTATTGTTGATAATGAAGTAGTCCTCAACAAAGATTTGGTTTTAAAAAAATTTAGAGAAAGAATTAAAAAACATCCTAAAGATCATACACTAATTTTTTAATCTATCATGTAAATGAAAAAGGCTAAGCAAGTTGAGTCTTCTAGTCATTCAAAGTAGCCAGTTGTAAATGGAACTAAGGGGGAAACTATGTCTCAACCACCCTCTATAGAAGCCCAAACCTTTTATATGCCACTAATTATAGCTAGTACATCCCTATCTCCTAATGTGGTAGCCCTTGTGTAAGAAATTCGATCTCTTCAATCCAAGGTACAACATCTTGATCAAGGTACCACTAGACCTATATAGGATTTGGATTCTTTTGCTCTTTTGCTTACACCATTGGCACATCATATTGCTTCTACACCCTTGTCATAGGGTTTTTTTCAACCCAAGCTTACTCTTTATGATGAATAGGGTGATCTAGAGACACATTTGAGAGATTTTCATGTAGCATGATTAGATTATGTACCCAATGACTAGCTACTTACCAAGCTATTTCCATGGAGCCTAAAGGATTATGCTTTAAAATGGTTTTATATTCTATCTAATTAGTCAATCAAAACATTAAATCCTTTAGAAGACATGTTCCTATCAAATTTTAGTATCAACATTGGTGACAAGGTTTCATATGCACAGATTGCATAGCAAAAACAAAGGTCAAATGAGCCCCTTATAGATTATGTTCTTAGATACAAGACTATTTTAGCTAAACTAACTATCCCCATGACTAATCAAGATCTACAAGACATATTAAAATAAATCCTTCTACCAATATTAAATGAATATATTATGCTCAAAATATTCTCTTCCTTCACAGAATTGTGTCATACATTCAAGGGAAGAGAAGTCAAGCTAATTTCAATGGGCAAACTTAAGTATTCAAGTATCTCAGACACAACCAACAAGAGTAATAGAAAAGTTCCATACAAGGTAAAAATTAGTGAAAATAAGAATTAAAATCAACCAATAGTCAATGTGGTTTAGAACCCCCTCAATGTGTGGTTTTAACAACACCTCCTCATCATGTATTTACCAATCTACCAATTTCTCTAGCCAGGGTTTTACAGTAGTTATTGGAATGTAACATCATCACTCTATTACCTATCTGAGAAGTAGATCCAAAAAAGACTCTTTCATGGGATATGATCATCATGAATTTTTCAATTTTCATAAGGCACCAGGCCACACCACAAACATATGCATTAGTTTGTGACATAAGAAACAAGACTTGATAGACGATAATCTACTTGATCTAAGAAAATTAGTTAAGACTCCAAAGATAAAGCCAACACAAGATAAATCTTTGAAAATATTTATAGATAAATTTCCATATCATTTAAAATAAGAGAAAGAGGACACATTAGGTGTTCATCATACATACCATACACATCCTCCACCAACTACATACCAGGCACCTTCAGTTGAGGCACATCCTTTGAAAGGCATGATAGGTGTATGATTCCATAGTTCTAGCTCAAGATTTTATATCTTTTTTAGATCAAGATATTGTAGAGTTTAATATAGGATATGATGCACTTTTTATTAGAACACATATTCATAATCAACCTATTCATAATATACTCATTGACAATGGTTCCAGTCTTAACATGTGTACCTTAACACTACTTCAGCATTTGAGTTATTTAGAGTAAGATATCACCCAACATACATAGTTATCAATGGTTTTAGTAGGCATATTTATAGTTCATTGGGTGAGATAATACTTTTAATATAGGTTATTCCTACACATGTGGCCACCCATTCACTATAGTTCGCAACATAGGAGTTTTTGACATATTACTTGGTCGACCATGGATTCAAAAACTCAAGGTAGTACCTTCTATAGTTCATAGATGCATGAAGTTAATTCATGATAATCAGGTTATCATACTTAGTGGAGTTCCTTATGAGTCATAATTCCACACTTTAGAGCGATCTACCAGCTTACAATCACTAGCTCTAGTTCTTCCATTGGTTTTAGTTTCTCTTCCAGTTTTAGTATAGCTTCTACTTCAGATCTAGTCATAGTTGTGACATCCATCACTATTACAAAGGGTTCATATATGCCCATAGTTTCATGATTATAAACAACTTATAGTGATAGTATCCACACCTAGAGTAGTAACATTTAGGTCTCATACAACTACACACAGAACACCTATTTAGAGAGCCCCTTCTACTTCTAAATGGGTCCATAAGAGCACTATAGTTTCATCCACTTCTCAAAGTTATAGGGGGACCCCAAATTTATCTTATATTTCAAATTTTTTAGAGTAGTTATAATGTACATAACTTTTAGCTTCACAATCTCAAACATACACCTGTGCCTCATGATCATACACAATTTAGTTTTTCGATACATGACACCATGATATGGAGTATCTTCTGAGACTCATCGGTTAGTATCATTTCTTCCTAATTTTTTTAATTATACATAGCTTATATAAAAAACACAAAAACATTCAAATATTTTAAAAACACCAATTTTTTTTTGATTGTATGCATCATCCATGCTTTACAATACTACTATCATGCTAGGACTTATATTTATTGTTCCATGTTATTGTATGTTGATTTTATTCATTACCATGCTTCACTTGATATTATTTGAGTGTGTGAAATGACATACAACTATTTGATTGCTTTACTCTACCCATTGAGGGGGAATTCCTACTTCTACATTTGAGACACACATTGTTATACACACCCACTAGGGGCATCTTCTACATGACTACACCATCTAGGTTATGTCATTCTTACACCACACACTCTAAGTTATCATACTAATGTACATTACTTTATAGATTAAATAGAATACTATATCAACATTTCACTAGTATTTAGCACTTGTGTATCTCTTAACATATACCTAGTATTGTACTAAACATGTTTTGCATACTCTCACATTCACTTTGATTAGTTAGATGTGCTTGTATCTTTCCAATTATTACATACTTTCTCTGCTTGCTTAGCGTATCTTGTGTGATTGGATTTCCCATTCTAGTTTATCTTATACTTGTACCTTAGGACATTTTCCAATATCCTTTACTTCTATTCATGTGTATGACTCAGGACATTTTCCAATGTCCTTTATTTGTACTCTTGTATGTGCCTATGACTCTTGTGCCAACTTCACTTGTTCACTTTTCTTCTAGTTTGAGTGACATGTGTACATGTCCCTTATTTTCATGGCCCCTTGGCCATCCTTGTATGCTTATTACTTGTTTCTTGATTGATTCTCATTATATATAATGACATGACTCATATCATGAATTTACCTTGCTTTCTTATATGCCATGATGGACATCATGCCCCATCCCTCCAACTAACAACTAATAACTAACATCTAACATTTCTAGTTTAGTAATTTATGCATGATTTTAGATTGTTATATATATCTAGGCATACCCCTATTGATCTAAAAATATCATAATATAAACATTTATATATCTAGAGATATCTTGTCAAATATAAATTCTATATCATATATCTATACAACTTAACACACTTGTAGGACTCTTTTCTTCTAAGGGAAGTCATTACAAGTTCATCATTCCTACCCTCATAAGAGGGGGCATCAAACAGGAGTTTTTTCACAAAGATAAAACCTCCTAATAGTGAAAATAGAAACATTCAAAACACTTAGCACATAATCTATATGTCAAATTGGTCAAATTAGAGCAAAAAAATAGTGACAGTTTTATATCATCAATTAGTTTTCACACTAGATAACAACACTGAAAATGGACAATAGCACCAAAATAGGGGTGTCAACATTTTGTCTCTCTTGTCTATGTATAAAAACACTTAAGGTTTCTATAAACAAGAAATAAAATTAGTTTAGGGATAGTTTTTGCACTCTTAGACCTATCAGATTCAGTAGTTTCAGCATAGTTTTCTTAGATACAAGCGGTTATCATGCACAACATGATGGTTCTCACTTATAGTTCAGATTAGTAATTTGGAATAACTTCTAGATCAAAATCCATATTCAAGACATTAGTGATTTGGGGAAATGTGCATGACACATTGATCTTCTTTTATTTTTGAGTTTTAATTTATTCTAGGCATTCTCAGCAAGTGCACGCCTTACTCCATTCGTACGTGGTTGGCATCACATTCAAGTTGAAATTTCATAAAAGTTTAAATTTTTGAGTAATATATTTCCAAAGCTAGCTTTCATATAATCCTAGTACATCAGTTTGGAGTGGCTTTCATATAATCTTAATCTCCATCCTTTGAAATGGCCAAGAGTGGCCTAGTTTTTAGCATACATTCAGCTATCCACACCACATTATCAAAATTTATAGCACATATATGGGCTCCATGATCCATCTCATATGCAATATATTATATATCAGTGTTACTTCATAGGGAAATGATGGAGCCAAAGGGATATCCTTTGTATTCTTGAGCCACCTATTCAGAGGGATTGGACACACATTCCAGACATCGATTAGTACATGCATGATTCATTAACTTCACTTAATTGGTGATGATGGAGCCAAAAGGCTGGCCTTTACATTATTGAGACACATTTTAGGGAATTTTTCACTCATCTTTGTTCATGATATTACTCTTTATTTAACACATACTCAACACAATCCATCATCACAACAAGTTTTGTATTGGTTCCCATACTCAGTGAGGTCTATTCATTCTTTTCTCTTCTTCTTACTCAAATTTTGTACATTTTTATTTTAGATATAATGTATCTAGTAAAAAATGATCTAATTTATATTTTCATTTATAGATTTACACTTTATAGCATGCTCTTTCTATGCACATCTAGCATCACACCACCTCATAAACTTCTCCCTTACATGTAAGTTCAAGTATGCTTTATTTTTTTTCCTTTATCCTAGTATTTCAATTTGTTGAATCACTAGAATAAAGTGGAGGTGGGGAATTTAGTCATATAAAATAAAAAATTGGATGACTTAGGCATGGATAATGATACCTAATCCATAGGTCCTTTTTTTTGCTCACATAACCCTTAACGGTTAGTCTTTCACTGATTCCCAATCATCCATAGATTTTAAAACTAAGATTTTTGAGATATAGGTAGCCCTCTCAAGCCCAGATATATTCCCCTAGATCTCATCCCCTTAGGGAAACAACACCCAACTTGGACAAGAGTGTTGAAACCTAAAGTGTCTTGATTTTGTCACTATTGTCTAAGTTCAAAATTACTCCTAATAGTCAGATTATTTTAGATCCTTATCCTTTTCCTCGTTGGCCTAACATGAATTAATTTAACCCATGATCATTAATTACTCTATAAAATTCCATTAAAATTCCATTTATAAGGGTTGGCACTCATTTACAAAAAATAATCAAGAATACATGCAAGTACACTCAAGCCCTCTTCCATATTCTCTGTATACAATATTTCAAGATTATTTCCAACCTATTCAAGCACTCATACTAGTCCCAAGTCATCAAAAGTACATATATTTTCACATATAATTGCATACATCACACATTATTACACCAAATATTTTAATGGGAGAACTACATTAACTTGATCCCTCTTTGGAGTATTGGTATGTAGGCAGCATGCCCACACACAAGGTGTGAAGTGCCTCTAGTGTATCCTTTACACATTAACCCCTTTTCTTCTTTCCCTAAGTTTCAATTCAAGTTTAATCATAGTGAGCTTTGTAAGCTTCTAAGCCTCAAAATTTCATAAATAGGGTAACACAGATCTGATGGACATAACCCAAAAAGCTTTCAGCTTCAGGACAATAGTGCCATAATAGGACTATAGTTCTAAACAATAGGGTGTCCACTTTAGATGCTCTTATCCAACCCACAAATGAATTTTAGGAACATATTTTAGCCTATTTTCTAATTTAGCTCCTTTAGTATCAGACTCTGTCTCAGTCTAGATCAACTGTAATAAGCTAAGTTCTAATTTCTCTCACATACTACTATATTTAGAAAAAGACAAAATACTATCTATTTACACAAATTGATAGGTTAATTAAAGCATATATATTTACTAATTTACATTACTCAGACCCTTTATTTACTTAGGAATTAAACACCTAATTTCCTAAAAAGAATAAAACACAACTACTATAGTATATTAGCTCAATATAGTCCATAAAAGTCTGACCTTTTGGGTGGTGACAATCCCTAAAAGTGTTTTAAATCTAAAACTGATTTGATTTTGTAATATTAGGCATACATTTCATATCATATGCACCTTAGATATGTATTATGTTGAAATTGTGTAAAAAAATGGTACTAGTGTATATAATTCTACCATAAATATGTATATGAATCATATAAATATGCAATTTGGCCAATTTGAAACTGTGCAAGTGTGGAGAACATGCTTCCAAAGCATGCCCCCACTATAATCTAAAACTAAAAATGATATAAGTTCCAATGTGAGGGACATGTTTCCACAACATTCCCCCACTATAATATGAAACTTAAAACTGATATAGTTGTGGAAAACATGTTTCCAAACATGCCTCCATTATATATGGAGAAAGTTGAAAACTGATATAAGTGACAATGTGGAGGACATGTTTTCACAACATGCCCCCACTATAATCTAGAGATGTTGAACACTGAGTAAGTTTGGAGAACATGTTTCTAAAACATGCTTTGACTAAATTTGAGATTGTAAACATGTGGACGTTGTGCCTATGAGACATGCCCCTACTAAATCTAAAAGTATGAATTTTTAGAAGTCATTACTCTATGACATGCCCCCAATAATATTCCCCCTTTTGAGGTGAGGGAAGAATATAAATAGGTATTTAACTCACCTTAAAGGGATAATATAGCCATATAACTGTGAATAAATTGTGTGACATATAGAAAGACATGTCTAAGTAAATGTATCATTGAAATACATAGGACATGATCATATCAAGGCCTAAGATGCATGATAAAGATCATGGAAACATCTAGATAGTATTAGTACAATTTCAATAATAAATCAAGCATACACAAAAAGGCACTCAAAAGTGAATCAAAATACAATGTTCTAAAGAGACCACAAATAAGGGGTATGGTCAAATGTTGCACAATCAAATTGACATGAGTTAGTCAAATATCCACAAAGGCAAGAATGACATAAACAAATGTCCATATAGCAAGTAATGACATATTAAAATGTTAAAGAAATAAAAAAATTCATGAGGAACATGAATAATGGAGTATATTCAAATGTTATATAGATAAGATAATAGTAAGGCAATACACTCAAGAAAGTGAATAAATAAAAACATAAGCAACTAGTATAAACATATCATAGTATCCCATGGATCAAATATGTTAGTAAAAAATTTCAAGTACATATCATATCAAGTACAATATTAAAGATATAAGCATGGATAAATGCATGAGTAAGTACATATATAATCTCAAACATGATAATGTAAAGTGAGCATATAATGATGTAACCTAGATGTATTGTGATCATAGAGGTGGATGACCCCAACGTATTGGTGACATGAGTAGAGGGAAATAAAAACATCCAAAAGTGCATAGATCATGTATCTATGTATGTCTATATCACATTCAAATAGAAAAATGATACACATGTGTATTTAGAATTAACTTGATATGTTATCTATCAACATGGAGCTAACACATAGATGCCAAGGAGCCCATATAATATGTAGATGTTGGAAATATTTTTGTATTTTTTATTCTTTTTTTTTTCGCATTATTTTTTGAATATGTGAAGATGTCTAATCAAGCAAGTCCTCATTACCAAAAGGTGTAAGGACACTTGGTAAAATTTTCAAGCTTTGTTTATGTAAATGCATTACTATTTCTTCAATGTTTTTGTCTAATAGTTTATTCAAAAATAATAGTGTAGGAAAATAACCATACCTATCATGTTGTATGAAAATATTTGTATCCATATCAAGAAAATTAATACACATATTTGTTGTGTCTAGCTTGGCATTTCACTCGACTAGCCAATTTTGTCCAAGATTTAATTCTAAATGTGGTTTTTGATCTAGTATCCATATGGTCAAGGTTACTACATGTGGACCACATGCAATAGGTAATTGTATGTATCCTTAAGATTCAAGCATATATGGAGAGTATATTAGTTCATTTATTATGTGCCCCAACTATTTGATAAATTTAGTGCCACAAGTTAGATCCCACTTATTTTTATCACACTGGAGATGGTAATATACCCCATCAATATTAATAGTAATAGTCAAATCTTCATGCTTTGGTCACTTTGAAAGATAGTTCTCTTTTAAAAGATAAGAAGGATTTTACCTTCTGGGCATATTAGACACAATTTACAAGTGTCCCTCATTATTATATTTTTGAATTAGGTTCCTCAATGCCTCACATTGATTGGTATTATGGCCAATAATTTGATGATAATTAAAATATGGTACTCACTCTATAAGTAAAAGTCTACTACCTAATTCATGTCTAGTAGAAGGTAAAAAGTTAATTAAATGTTTAAGTAACATAGATAATATGGTATCTAAAGTATCTTTTTGTGATGTGATATGTAAAGTATGCAGTGAATCCTTTTGAGAAGATTACATATTGTTCACATGATGTAATTTCATTTGACCTTGTAAGTTTGACTCAATTTTTTTAACCAAAAGGGATGTATAGAGTAACAAATATTTACATGCTCATCTATCATTTTTATTTTTCACTTATTTGGATTCAATTATGTATCTTCTATGAGTGGATTTAACTTATATGTACTAGGACCTATAGGCTTGAATAGGTTGTGATCAAGGTGATCAAGTGGATCAAATTTTAGTTTTTGCATTTTATCATTTATCATATCATAAGTGGTATCATCATCACTATCATATTAATCTAAAACATGTCCATCTTTGTACTCATTATTGATCAGTAAAGGAAGATCAAATGTTGGGGGATCTTGTGTTTGTATTGGATCCTTTGGTAATGGTTATTGATATTGATGTGCATCTATGTGTACCTCAATATTGAGTATTTTATTTACATCTAGAGATGAAGGATACATTGTAATTGACTCACCTAGTTCATATGTGTGTATGTTCTTAAGATGAATGCATTATTTAGTTGGTACCATTATAGGAATGCCTTCAATTTTAGAATGTATCATTTTAAAAAAATTAAAAGGCTCATCATTAGTAGACATGGTTAATAATGGACCATCATGTATGAATTTTACACATTAGATAAGTGTAGATGGAACAAATTTCATAGAATGTATCTAAGTTCTACCCAAAAGTAAACTATAATATAATGATTGAGACATTACTTATAAAATAGTTGAAACTATTTTTTGTACCAATGTCACATCCAATGTGATTTGACCAACTGGAGGGCTATGTGAATTATCAAACCCTTTTATATGCATAACCATTTTTTTAATAAGTTGGTATTAATACCCATGGTGGTTAGGAAGTTTATGCTACTAATATTTAGGCCTGATCCATTATCAACAATCACCCTTTTGATGCCATTATTTTGCATTATCACTTGTATGAATAAAGGAAAATTTTTGGGTCAATAATATATTTGTATGGTAAATATTTTGGATCAAAGGTAATGAGCTTTGCATTGTTTATGAAATATTTCATAATGTCTACAAAATAAGTAGGTTCAATATCACTCGAAATGAGGGTCTCATGCAATGACTCATATATGAAATATTTGTAAATAATAGATTGATTTGGGAGCTCAAGGATTGAAATATTGACATGTGTATTTCTTAATGTATCAACAAGATAATATCCCTTAGATTTTATCACGAGCTTCAGCTGAGGAGGAACTTTTTATATATTAACGCGTGGTGGATTAGGTTGAATAACCTTACCTCTTTAATAGTAACAACATGGACCACAAAATCTAATAAAAGAAATTGGAAATAATAACCATGAGATGGTATCCATAATTTGAATAAGTCTTAGGTAGAAAAAATGGTTGAAATCATGCACGTTGGCATCAAGATATAAAATTTATAGTATTATAAAAGGAATTATAAAGAGAGATCATGTGTTATTTCCATTTTAATACCCTCTCATTATGTTCATAGATTTGATTATTATATTTTACAAGGCAAGTGATGTAGCAAACCACAAAAACTATTAAAATTTTGAATCTGAAATGGGTGCTAGATGTATCTATATTTCACATATTGATAGAAAAGGAAATTTGATGTTTTTTCAAAATTTTATGGAAAATTATAAAATCAGATTTTTTTTCATAAAATAGAAAACCCTAAGCCAAATAGGGTTTTGAGATCAACGATTAGGTTCACCAAATGTTTAACCCTAAATTATATTTGGAATATTTTATGGATAGATAGGGTTAATAAAATAGAAATAAATAAGCACAAGGGCGATATATAGATCTGTAGTAGGCCAATTAATTATAAAACTCAGATAGAACATATACTAAATTTATTATGTTGAGATATGCTAAAATAAAAATTAAAAATATGATAAATATTTCAATTATAAGGGAAATAAGATACTTAGATAGTTTTGATGCTAATACAGATATGGATCTAGAAAAAGCAAGAAGTAAACTAGAAGAATGTTTTGGAATAATCGTCAATTTCTAGATTAAGTACCTTTGTAGCTGTGGATACTTGAGTTAGCCTTGGATGTTTATGTTGATACTAATGTCTAGATAAAATGAAGGTGTCTAGTATGTAATTAATACTGAAAAAAGATGCAACCACCTAGATGCTTTTGGGTTCATTGTCACCTTCACTTTGGTACATTTAAATTTAGGTCATGGATTGTCACTAATTATTAAATGATCAAAACCCTAGTTATTCATATTCAAAGTGGCTATGGAAAAAATGTGTTAGTTTGAACACGGTGTCTATCTAACTCAAATACCCATCTATAAATGAGTTATACATACATATCCAATACTCCAAACAAGGTCTCAAACTTATGTAGTTCTCCCTAATGTGTTGGCTTATGTGTGAATCATGCAATGTGTCATAAGCAAGTACAATAATGACCTAGCTTGTAACTTGGAAAATATAGCCCTTAGGTTATTATTTTATTAATTTAGACATATATATGTGTTTTCCCTATGATTGATATGAAAATAGGATAAAATAGGGAATCTTTGCTCAATTTAATGCTTTTTGAATGCTCTTTGGTATGAATCAAGTATTTGATAGGTGAGGAATGAATGAGAGTTGGTATTATATTTAAACCAATCCCTTTGGATAATATATTACATTAAAGAAATTAGGATGACCATTATGATACATTTCATCTGAAAATTAGATGAGTTTACAACACTGGACACATGGATTAGCTAAGGATACTTGCATCAAAGTAGGCATCAAATTGGGATGTAAATGTTCAAGAAGTGGAAAAATAGGTTCAGGTTCAAAACTTGTAAAGGTGGAAGATAAGTTTTTATCATTATGGGACATATACAAGTCTTGGTTCATCAATATAAGACTAGTCATACTAAGAGATAGGCCAAGGGGAAAAATAAAGAGTAGATGCAAGACTTTTAGAAGCATAAAAGGTCTATAACTAAGAGGAAAAACCATGGTCTAAGTTTTTCCAAGTGTATAAGATTGAGGTGATGTATAGTTCAAAAATATCAACTACAAGTACCAATGTATATAATTCTATCACAAATGTGTATCTGAAGCATATAACTATGAAATTGGCTAATTTGGAATTTGAACAAGTGTTGAGGACATGCTTATCATAACATGACCCCACTACATATGATGAAATATAAAAACTAATATAAGTGCCAATGTGATGGACTGTTTCCAAAACATGCCCCCAATATATTTTGAGTATGTTGAATACTGAATAAGTGTGAAGAACATGTTTCCAAAACATGATCCCATTGAATTTAAAATTTTTGTGTAGAGAGAATGTTTCCAAAACATGTCCCCAATATATATATGAATCTAGTGAATAATGTGAAAGCCATGACTCTATGGCATGCCCTAAATAATATTCCCCAACTTTTGAGGTGAGGGAAAGTAGAAACTGGTAGTCACTTTACCTCAAAAGGATAAGATAATTGTAAAAACTATGTATGAACCAAGTATCATATAAAATAAACATGTCTAGGTACTATACCATTAAAGGATGAAGAATGTGATCACACTAAGACCTAATATGCATGATGTAAATAATGACAATGTTTAGATAATCATAGTACACTATCAAAAAGCAATCAAGCACACACACAAGATCACTCAAAATCAAAAGGCAATGGTCCAAGGACACCTTAAGCAAGGGGCATGCTCAAATACTATAAAATCAAAGAGAAATAACTTAGTAAAATGTCCACAAAATAAAAAAGGACACATTTAAGTGTCCATATAATAAGCAATGACATATTTAAATGTAAAAATGTAAACAAAGGCAAGAAGGTTGAAAACATATTCTCCAAATAAGCAAGACAATAAAAAGGTAAGACACTCAAGGAAGTGCATGAATGAAAGAATAAGCAACCAACATAAACATAGCATACTATTCCATGGATCATATGTGTTATAAAAAAATGTTAAGTACATATCATAACAAGTATGCTATGAAATATATAAGCATGGATAAAGGCATGTGTAAGTACATAAGCTCAAACATGATAATGTAAAATGACCATAGAATGATATAACCTAGATGTATCACGATCAAAGAAGCATATGCCCCCAATATCCACATGACATGAGTAGAGAGAAGAACCAAAATATGAAAGTGCTTAGATCATGTATCTATAAATGCATGTATCACACTCAAAAGATGCATGAAATATGTGTATATATAAACAAATGATATGTTATCCACTAACATGGAACTAACAACATATTTTCCAAGGAGCCAATAGAACATGTAAATGCTAAACATATTTTTGGATTTTTTAATTTTTTTTGGGTATTTTTTGAATATTTGAAACCAGATAAACTACCCTATGATCACATTCAATGGATGCTCAAAATATCTCCCCACTGTTAACCTAGTGCCATAAATTGGTGATATTGCCAAGGAGCGTACGTAGGTAAAATATTTGTCATTATAGAATCTAAGATGATTTGTGTATATATAATAGGAATCTATGGTCATGAATAAATAGTAGGAGTAGGGGTTTGTGAAACCCATCACTAAAGGTTATGTGGTTTCTTTCAAACAATATTAATAGGAAAATGTGTAGGTGCTCTAGATATCTAAATATGGCATGTAGTATATGAGAATTCTATGGAACCCACTGTGGATCTATAATGCAATGGTATCTAAAGTACTAGACACTTGGTAAATGGGATTGATTTTTGCTTACCATGTTATAGAAGATTAACATTATGAGGTTTTATAATTAACTATCTAGTATAAATTTCTCTTGCTCAAGAGGATGTTCATATAGAACTCTAAAAACTATAATTATCTGATTGGCATGAATGTATTTAACACACCCATTAATTTTATAAGGTACTACTCAAATCATATGTATCCAATTTCATCCCAATAACATATCAAAGACACCTATGGAAGGTATAACTAAAAAGGTAGTAACCACATGTGTGGGACCCACCTATAAAGGTAAGTCAATCTCACCAAGAACTTGTGAGGTCCCATAAAATTATCTAACTAATCTGGTCAAAGGATGTAAATCTATATTTGTATAATCCAAATTCATAAGTAATTTCATGGTACAAATTTTATCACTTGCATCATTATCAATCATAGCATTATGTCTAGGTTGGTGATTAAGGTATGATAAAATGAATAAGGAATGAATATCTGAGTCATCATCCCTAATTTCACTATCATCAAAAGTAATAAAAAGGTATATAAACCATAGGTTGTATATGTTGTGTATAGGTACAAATAATCCCATCCAATAGGTGTTCATTATAATCCATATTATGCTTTTAAATATTAATTATAATAGTCTTGCAAATAATTGCTAAATATTTTATTATTGTGGTGGTCACTAAGATGTGAACCTAATTCCTTTGGAGTATCATCAAATGTAATATTTTGGTCATCAATTATGTCTTATATCATATTCTTCAAGGTAAAAAAATCTATTTTTAGAATGCCCAGAGCCTTGGTGATAGTCACAATAATAATTCACATCATACCCTTTGGGTAGAGGTATACTCATATCAACTTCTATAAGATGAGGGAGAGATATGAGGTGACACTCTACAAGTCATGGGAGTAATGAAGTAGGAGACTCAAGCAAGCATGAAAAATATCTCCATGGTGCATTAGATAACATAAGTGGATTAGGTTGTTGTGACACTGCATTAACCATTATGGTTGTTTTATTTTTAGGCTCAGAAGGTTTGACCTTATAACTTGGTATTATATGTATATGTAATCAGTGTGTTTTCTAAATACATAACCCTATTTAATGAAATAAGCTTCATTTTATGGTCCTGAATAATATGGCATAAGTCATAAAAGGATTTGAACTTTTGAATACAATGGACTCATATAAAAGAGAAAGAAAATTTTTCTTGAAAATATCTTGAAGCTCTTTATTTTCCATATGATTGGTCATTTTTGTCAACATTTTATTGTACCTCAAGGCATACTAATTAATAGGTTCATTGGTTCCTTGTTTTATCATTACAATTTAGGCATAAGAAACCTTTTCGGTAATGTTAATAGATAAGTGTGACAAAAACTGATATACAAGAGGTTTGAATGTCTCTATTGATTGAAGAGTTAAATCATAAAACCATCTCAAAGCATAATCCTTAAGGCTACTTGGAAATAGTTTGGTCAAAATTTTATCATTGGAGGCATAATAAAGGCATGAGATGTTATTCAAGATCACCCTTTCCATCATAACATGTGAACTTAAGTGCAACAAAACTAGTTAGTAAGAGATGCAAAGATATATGTATTGCAAGATGATTATACAACACTTCTTTTTAATCAATAGCATAAGGTAATTGTTAGGGTGTGGAGCTAAAAGCTTCACCTTGTTGCAAACAGAAGGAGGAGGTTTTTGAGCATGACAGTCACCGGCGTCGGTAGGCCACAACTGACGTCGGTCAGGGGAAGCGCAAAGGAAACTAGCATCGGCAGGAGATCAGCCGGCGTCGGTCACCTTCAGGAAGGCAGGGACCGATGTCGGTCACCTGTGGTGGTCAGAACTGCTGTTGACAGATAGTCAGTTAAGTGAATGCAGAGTTTGCATGTTAGAGACCAGTTCGAATCTTTGAGCCGCTTGTCTAAATTAGTGTATACATGAGATCTATATAATAGACTCATGGGCTATATTGTTAAGTGTAGAACTTGTAGAACCCAAGTGTGGAGCTTGGAGAGTTCTTCCCATGGTGGAATCAAGTAGGATTCCCCATGTATGTAAGATCAGGTTTGATATGCAGGGTGTTGCAGGATCATAGTGGAGATCTATATGTGATAAGTTAGATCAGGTTGGTCTACAGGGATGTGTTTATGCGAGGGTCAAAATAGGATCGACGAGGGAGCAAGATTAAGGTGACAGCAATACATCAGGAGCAGGATCATGGTGAGATCTACTTGGAGTACCGGTTCGTACTCGATTGTACTGGATGTACAATGAGGTGAACAATAGCTTGTGTTAGCTGTGTGTTGTGACCTATGAGAGAATATTACTCAGGTGGGAAGATTACTTGGAGCCCTTGAGGAGGAAGCCTCACAGAGGTGGAGAAGAGTGTGATCTCTTTATTGTAATTTCCTTTGTAATGAGTTGAATACAATTATGTGTTGCCTCTCAGTTTCTATGTTATTTCTCATTGATAGTTATTTGTTCTTCTGGGTATTTTTGCATGTTTAAGTTGCTTATACATTGGTAATCATGTGTGCTCTTAAATTTGACAAGTTGTGTCAGAGCTTTGGGGAACTTCGGTCCTATCAAATGGTATCAGAGCGAGGTTGGACATTCTCAGAGCGAGCTTGACTAACAGGTAGTTCAAATCTGTTAAGTGTTGTTGATTATAGGTTACTCACAGGGGTTGCTATTTGAGTGGGAGTATAGCAAGGCAAAAGAATGGATAAATTTAGACACAGGTGTATCACCACAGGGTGTGTGGTGGGTTTTCTTCAAGTGGGAGCTTGAAGAGGAATACAAGCCAGGATGCAGATTAGATAGAGTACTGGTATGGGTATAGGTGCAACTCTTTATCTCCAAGTGGGAGATTGTTAGGGTGTAGAGCTAAAAGCTTAACCTTGTTGCAAATAGAAGGAGGAGGTTTCTGAGCATGATAGTCACCGGTGTCGGCAGGCCACAACCGACGTCGATCAGGGGAAGTGTAGAGGAAACTAGCATCGACAGGAGATCGGCCGGCATCAGTCACCTCCAGGAAGGCAGGGACCGACATCGGTCACCTGTGGTGGTCAAAACTACTGTTGACAGACAGTCAGTTAAGTGAACATGGAGTTTGCATGTTAGAGACCAGTTTGAGTCTTTGAGCCGCTTGTCTAAATTAGTGTATGCATGAGATCTATATAATAGACTCATGGGCTATATTGTTAAGTGTATAACTTGTAGAACCCAAGTGTGGAGCTTGGAGAGTTCTTCCCATGGTGGAATCAAGTAGGATTCCCCATGTATGTAAGATCAGGTTTGATATGCAGGGTGTTGCAGGATCATGGTGGATATCTACATGTGATAAGTAAGATCAGGTTGGTCTGCAGGGATGTGTGTATGCGAGGGTCAAAATAGGATCGATGGGGGAGCAAGATCAAGGTGACAACAATACATCAGGAGCAGGATCATGGTGAGATCTACTTGGAGTACCGGTTTGTACTCAATTGTACTGGATGTACAATGAGGTGAACAACAACTTGTGTTAGCTATGTGTTGTGACCTATGAGAGAAGATTACTCAGGTGGGAAGATTACTTGGATCCCTTGAGGAGGAAGCCTCACAGAGGTGGAGAAGAGTGTGATCTCTTTATTGTAATTTCCTTTGTAATGAGTTGAATACAATTATGTGTTGCCTCTCAGTTTCTGTGTTATTTCTCATTGATAGTTATTTGTTCTTCTGGGTATTTCCACATGTTTAAGTTGCTTATACATTGGTAATCATGTGTGCTCTTAAATCTGACAAATTGTGTCAGAGCTTTGGGGAACTTCGGTCCTATCAGTGATTTCATATAATTTTGTTTAATATTTGTAACCTTAGTTTGATAAAGATTTATAGTTTGGACATGATCTTTCACCTCTTGGTATTTAAGGTTGGATATTTGAGAAGACACCAAAGGAGGTACACCCATAAGCTGGGTAGATATAGGCATTCAAATCAATAATTGGGTTGAAGTATTAAATTTTCCCATGTAAGATGTGTAAATAGTGTTAGAGGTACAATCACTGAGAGGGGGGGTGAATCAATGAGCCCAAATGCTTTAATTACAATTGTAGTCTTTCAAACTATTTAAACAATTAGCATATATCAACTTAATCAAGCAACATTAACAAGAGATCTCATTCATTCAATGCATACACAAGATCAAACACATAACACATAGTTCTTATGAGAAACCTCATGGGGAATAAAACCCACTCTCAATCCTACAACATAAATGGACTACTTTCCTATGATAAATTATAAACAAGAGATTGATTAAATCCTTTAGACCAACAAACCTTGATCATATCCTCCTAACCAAAGGTATTTAGTGAAATACCTATTTCACAAGGAGAAACTACCCATAATGAAGACCAAGTCCTTTAAACCCTCATTTGAACACCTCTAACTTAGAAATGATGTCTTAAACACCTGGTGATAGATCTCTATTTTTATAACACCTGCACAAACTCTCTCTTTATCTATCTCATATAGGCCTCTCACATATTCATGCCACAATCTCTATCATTCTTCACTCAAAATGTCCTCATATGCACACTTGGACCTCTTGACATATCCTCAAACTATAAGAGCACTATTTGGACATTAGAACATGACCTATAGGTCATACAAATAGTATTCAATCTACTCCACTCATTAACTCATCAACTAGGCACTCTACCTCTCCTTCACTTCACAAATATCACATATGCCTTGCACAAGTATCTCTCAATAGTCTTTCACACACCTAAAAACCATCACATTTGGTTTCACTATAAATAGAGAATTCATGAATCATCAAGATCATAATCTTTTCTTTGTTGGACACAATACATACCTTCACCCTTAAGGCATCTCACATGGGTCACACTTAAGCATAATCTAATTTCAAATAGGCCTAAGTCACTTTTAGGTCTTATGGAGACCCATTGATTTGAACAACATTTCATGTGACAATTCAAGTGATGGTTCTACCCCAATTGGTGGCAAAACTTTTGGGAGCCATAACTTTTGCACCATAACTTTGTTTGCATCCCCATTTGAACCATTGGAAAGCTAAGAATGAGGGGAACATTGTGAGATGGCATGAGCTCTACTCAATGGGTTTTAACCCACAAAAAACAAATAGAAGTGCCCCAAATTTCAATTTTAGTAGTGCAATCTAAAAATAGTAAGTTTATAAAAATAGTAATTCCTCGAATTCTATATTATTGTAAATCATGGAAGTCAAACCACTTAATCTACCTCGAGATTGGTGACCTTCCACATACACATCATACCTTCAAAACATATATAAATTAAGATGTAACCCAAAACAAAAATTAGACATATCTTCTCAGAAATAGGAATATGTTTGGGTCTACAAATTTGATGCATAAAACATCTCTTATCAGAGATAGCATTATTGTTATTGTGTTGTTCTTGTTTCTTGAATTATCTTTCAACCAAATCTTTTTGAGTTTTAGATCACCCATTCAACTCTTTGACAAATTTTTGAGAAAATTAAGAACACATGAATACTTTCCAATTGCATATAACCATTCCACATGATCTATAGGTCCTCCTTAATTGTTAATATCCATCACAATACCCTACTACTTAAGCACAAATAGCTTAAATAATATTTTGTGCACACAGTCACCATAAATGAATAGAAAGTCAACTTGTAAACCTTTGTTAATAATTATTATGATTGGTCAAACCTTCATAATTCACATATATCATCATTATGGAGTCTACAACACTCCCATATAGATAATTCATCATGATATATCAAAAGAACATCAGAACAAGCTCAAATACCCTTCTCGAGTTACTTGCAGAATATGCATGAGCACATAGTCAATTTTGGATCTTAATATCTTTGTTTTTACAAAATTTAAGATATTAAAATTCATATTTATAGATGTATCTTGGATTCCTATACAAGCTGTCTTTTTACACCATGAGAAAATTATGCATATATCAAAATATATAACCAGAATATAGAGCACTAGTTTTTCCTTTACAAATTCAAATATTCAAATGCAAATGCTCATAGTTAAACTTCAAACACTATGTTCACATCTCATGTCCTCTTATATTTAAATAAATCTCACACCATCGATGTTGTTATATATTTAACACTTAGGCACCAATGCTCAAACGTTAAACCTTGAACATGTTGACCTCATCTCATGCACTCTTGTAACTTTAAACTCATGTGCTCCATCGATCTCCTATATGTAGATAAATATCTAAAAAAGATAAACATTTTGTCACTTTTACCTCTTGAATTTAATATGCACCATTTATCTCTATCTATATAATAACCCAATCACTATTGATCTTTAGAAGAAGCTTGATCTTTATCTCTACTTATCATTAAACATAGAACACTTGGCACTATCTTGTTGCTTCCTGGCTCCTTAGAACAAATGCACTCTATTTATCTTTTTTTAAGGATATTGATCTTTACCTTCATTATCCAAAAAACACTTTGATCTCTTTAACTAGTTATGAACCACATATATTGATTTATTATTTCCCATAAGACATAAGATGTTCATCTGGTCTTGATCTTTAAAATTATGAAAAATAGACTAAGTATATGAATGTTGATTATATTTTACCTCATTATATGAACCTTTCATAGTCATATAGAACCTTACTAAGTCTATTGTGTAAAATAGACTAAGTATATGAACCTTGCATAGTCATATATTTTACCTCACCCACTCGCATCTTCTTAAATTTGGACCATATGATCTCCTTACATAATTTAATCCAAAATTTTGAAAAAAAATTCTTATAACCCTCACATTTGTGAGATATAATGAAATTAAAATGCCTTCTAAAAAATTTCTACCATAGAGCCAACTATGTTAAAAATTGCCTGGGAGGCCAACTTTGCACTTGCATAGATTTTGTTGTGCTTCAGTGCATGACTTAAAATTTAGAAAAAATAAACTAGGATAAAAAATAAACAAACCCATATGATCATATTATTCTGATACATCCAAATGTGTGATATATTTCATCATTAAAATGATTACTCAGCTCTTCTTACCACATTCCAAATTTGGCTAAGTATGAGCAAACACTGTCATCAAAATGCCTGGGAGCCCAACTTTGAACATATATATTTTTGAATATTATTAGGTGCATGAAATTATATTTTACACATATTAACTAAGGAATAATTTTATCGTAACCATATAACCAACTCCCCTTGACTCATCCACATGTGGTAATGGTGATGTCATCAAACTACCTACTCAAATTTTTGCCACTAGACCCAAACTATCTAGATAAAAACTATGGACTACTAGATGAATTAAAATTATGAAAAAAATATATCAAATCACCTTTGACCATTTATATGACCCATTTCACATTTTAAAATCATCATACTCATCCTTAAAAATCTATAATCATGTCAAAATTAAAGATCAACCAAGCCAACTTCAAGCACACTATAATAAGCACATTGCACACTTTATCATTATCACTTAGGTTATCAAAGAACTTAATACACTCACCAAGACACCTCCATGACATCACTAACAAATCTCCAACAATATCCTCCTTTGTCATTGATGTCAAAAAATATCATTTAGCTCACCTTCTCTCTCTTCAAGCACTCTCATAATAAGAACTTTCTCCCCCTCTAACACAATGACAAAGTTGACACCAAATAATCATAATGAGATAAAAATACCATAAATATTAAAGGAACATATTATAAATATGATAAAAACTCCCCCTTACCTTGAGCCTACCTCCTTTTGCCTTAATAACTTCCTCTTGCTCTATGCCAACACTCTCTTCAACCAAGCACCACAGTTAATGAAGAAAGAACACACAAAATACTAAAAACTGATATAAATCACCAAGAAACATCTAATAGGAACTCCCATTAATATTTATAATCCATTTCACTTCTTGATCATATTCAAATATCTATACACCATGAAGAACCACCATATATGCTAACTAGTCTTCTCTCTCAAGCTACCATAAGGACCACCAACATAACTTCATGCCACTAAAACAATAGTAAATATGCTCTCAACCAACTTAATACCTCTCCTTAAAAAAAACATACCTTTATATTTTGGAAAAACTGAGAAAAAAGCACTCTTCTTCAAACTAGGCTTGTTTAGCTTTCTTGTAGCCCTACCTAGAACTTGTACATCCCATAACTTTAAAAATATACATCTTCAAGACCTAAAAATTCATATCTAGATCAATTTAATATTAAAATTTAATAAAATAAAATTTCATAACCTATATCATCCTTTGAAACATACTTCCTTCACAAACCTACTACCCAATTGGGCCTCCAATTTGATAAAAAATTGAGAACCAAAAACCTTAAAATATATATGAATCTTGATTTTAAAACAAATTTGGCCCATTAAACATATTAATAATACTTACACCTCAAATCATAAGGAAAACCACTTTTCTATCAGAGCCTAAAACCCTAGAATCTTAAAAACAAACAAAGTCAACAAACCTCCTTCTAGTCAATGCACACCTCTAAAAATTCTTGCACACCTAAAGACACCCATCACACACTTATAGAATAAGACTTTAGATTTCACACCTTTTGGAGTCTTGACTTTATATAACACATTTTAGACCTACATATTCTTAAGCACAAAGTGGGAAACCTAAGAGCAAACAAAAATATCTAATTTGACTTCAACATACCTTCAGACCACAAAACCACCTATAACATGCTAAAATAAGGTCAAAAAACCTTTATATGGAAAAAATATCATCTTAAAAAACCACAAATCCTCTATTTCCAATTGGATACCTTTAATCTGACCCTATAGACTAACCATATATAGTTATGACATCACCATAACATATCTCCCACCTAAACATACCTGATCCAATTGAAAACACTCATTATCATCATGAACAAACACCTTAGGGTTTGTAAACATCAAAAGCTCAAGCTGCTACCTTTCATCCTTTGGGCTAGCTCTTCAAAAACTAAGAGCAAACATGACACATAGGTCTACCAATCAACAAAGTCTTACATAGTAATCCAACACATCTTCTCATGACCTTCTTTATATTGTAACATCAAACAGGACCCAATCAACATCCACCATGCGTCCTCTTTCTAAAAATTTCCTCCTTAAAGCTAAGAGAGAGACACCCCTTTTAACATAGTGAGACTAAAAGTCCCAAAACTCTGGAGACTCCCATATCCCCATACCTTTATCTAACTTGCAGTCCTGCCTCATCATCCAATTGATTTTGAATGGATGTTTGACTTCATTCTTTGCTTCAGATTTTTCAATAAATGTTGACAGCATAAACTCTTGACTTTCCTTCATTTTTGAATCATTTTCCACTTTGGAAAACAATCCATCAAGACTTTTGGACTCAATAGAGTTAGTCTCCTTAGTCTTTAATGCTTCAGGTCTCCATACCAAAGTTTGAATCTTCTTGTCTTATGCAACCATCTTACCTAATTGATCCTTGAGCTTATCTTGATTTTCAACATAGCCTTTTAGAGTAACTTTATTATCATCCTTATGACTAAAAGAATTGGTAATCATTACCTTTAGTTTTCATACTTAAGTTTGTCCTTTTTGAGACCTTCTAAGATCTCTATATCTTCTGACACACCTTAAAGACCTCTTAACACCATCTGGACAAAATCTAGCAATATGTCCACTCTTATGACAATTGAAACAAAAAAACATCATTTGTACTTTTTGATAGATTTGAACTATGATCAATCTTTAGCCAAAAACTCCTTTTATCATAGCTCTATGAATGTCCATGCTTGACTAACTTCCTTTTATAGTCCTTGGCTCTATGACTAGACTTATTACATGTATAACAATGACCATAAAATAAACTATCATACATTGAAGCATTTGGTTTTCTAACAGACCTTCTTGTATTGATTTAAAAGTATGCATTCTCCTTGACATACTTAGGCTTCTCTTCTTGTTTATCCAATTTGAATATAAAAAGTTAATGGTCACTTTTCAATGACTTCATTTCAACCTTAAACTAATTACACTCATTTTCTTTTGCTTTCATATTTGAATTTGTAGTCCTTAACTGATCATCAATAATATTGATCTTCTCTTCATCCTCTTTGACCTTTTTGGCCATGTCTTTCAATCTATATGTTTGTACTTTAATACATTTGATCTATTCTTGATGCTTATTTTTATCTTTCTTAGACAAAACTAACAAACTTCCCTAGATATAACTAAGTTATGCTTCAATACCTTTGATCATATTCCTCATTTTATGATTCCTCTTCATCTAATCCTTTAGTTCACCAAGTACACTCATGATATCAGCTTCTAGATCAACTTTTTCTTCCTTGCTATGATCTTCTATGCTATTATGGCAAGCTTCTTTATCAAACATGATGTCCTTTTCTTTTAAACATAAAATTGTTTTGACATCTACTAACTAAACCCTGAGATCATTGATAATATTCTCAATCTCTTGGGCATATTTATTTAAAGTACATATCTGGTCTTCAAGTGCCTTGATCACAACCTTCCACTATTGATTCTCTTTCTTCAACTGATTAGCCATCTTTGTACCAACTCAGAATCTCCTTCAAGCTATTAAGATTCCTCTAAAGGACCCATTCTAATACCAAGTATTAGAGGTACAATGACTGAAAGGAGGGGTGAATCAGTGAGACTAGATATTTCAATTACAATTATATTCATTTCAAAATATTTAAACAATTAGAATATATCAACTTGATCTAGCAAAATTAGCAAGAGAGCTCATTCATTTAATGCATACGTAATATCAAACACATAACACAAAGTTCATGTGGGAAACCCTCATGGGGAATAAAACCCACTCTCAAGCCTACAACACAAATGGACTACTATCCTATAATAAATTACAAAATAGATACTGATAAATTCCTTTAGACTAGCAAATCTTGATCATATCCTCCTAACTAAAGGTATTTAGTGAAACACCTATTTCACAAGGAAAAAATGACCCTAAGGAAGACCAAGTCCTTTACACCCTCCTTTTAACACCTCCACATTATAAATTATTGGAAATATTTTCATTGATGTCAAAGGTCTAGAATTATTGGTGATAAAAGCCCCATAGCATTTAATGGTGTTTTTAACATTCATATCTTGGTTAATGTGTGTTAATATCTATTTAATATTAATAAATATATTTTTGGTTGCATATAAGTCAAAAGAGGGCCCATGGAGAAGTAAAAATTCACGGGATAAAGACCAAAGAGGAATGGGATGCATTTTCTCATGAAGAGACATCTTGAGGAATTCCAAGAGTTACCATGTGAAGACAAAAGAGGGTATGGCATAATTTTCCATAAAAAGACACTTTGAGGAATACAAAAAGTCACCAAAATAAAGACAAAAAAGGAAAGGATGTATTTGATATTGAAGGGTCACCATGTGAATTTTTAAATGCAAGGATACAAATGGTCATGCAAGTTTGGTGCCATTTTCCATGAGTATTGAAGGGTCACAAAAGGTGAATGCCAAAGGTCATTTGGAAAGCTATAAATAAAGTCTTGAGAAGTCATTTTAAATATACAAGAGAGTTGTTGGTTTGTATTTGTTTTATATAAGAAAAGAAGAGAGAAAATCAAGAGATATTTTAGATTTCTATCATTTATTGAGTAAGCAATATTGAGAGATAGTTGTGTTTTATAAACAAGAGGGGTTGGTACTCCTATGGGTTTGTGCTCATAAATCTTTGCAAGGGGTTAGTGCTCTTATGGGTTGGTGCTCATAAACAGTTGTTGTGTTGGTGGTCAAAAAAGGTGTTGGTGATCCTACAAGTTGGTGCTTATGAAAGTTTTAATTTGAGTTGTTACTCATTCATGTACTTGAGATTGTTCTTCATAGTTTTTCCTACTTTGGGTTTCCATGTAAAATCTGTTGTCTCTCTCTCTCTCTCTTGTATGGTGCATGTTATTGTTTTATTTTTATTGCATATCTTGAATGTGTGATTAAGTGGTTAAAGAAAATAAATTAGATTAATTAAAATATATATAATATACTAATTCATCCCTCCTCTTAGTATATTTAATGCTTAAAAATTGGTATCAGAGCATGTTCCTTTTGAAAAAGTTTTACAGCTTGAAGGTAGATTAGGGAAAGCATGATGGATGGATCACATGGAGGTTTTTATTTTAATAAGGAACCTTTGTTTGATGGAACAAATAATTATTTTTGGAGCATAAAGATGACGACTTATTTGATAGCTCTTGGATTTGACATTTGGCAAGCATTGGTGGAGGAATATGAAGAGCCACAGACACTTGTAGCTACTCCAGTGGAAAAGAAGGCAAGTGAAAATAATGCTAAAGATTTCAATGCTATTTTATGTGGTTTATATGAATTAGAATTTGTTAAAGTTATTCAATGTAAATCTTCTCATAAAACTTGGGTAAAGCTTGAGAATATTTATCTGGTGATGGAAAGGTTTAGCAAGCTAAGCTTCAAAATTTTAGAAGATAGTTTGAAAGTTTAAAGATGGAAGAGGAAGAAAATATAGAAAGTTACCTTTTGTGAGTTGATCAAATAGTTAATCAAATTCAAGGTCTTGGAGAAAAGTTAGAATAATCAATCATGGTATAGATTTTTTTGAGATCTCTACCATTGAGATATGATGCAAAAGTTTTGGCAATTAAAGAGATGAAGAATTTGGCCAATCTAAAGATGGATGAGCTACATGGTATTATTATGGCATATGAGATGTGGACCAAATAAGAGAAACCCTAAAAGAGAGAAGCTACTTTCAAGAGATCAAAGAAAGAGAAGACTAAGATTCAAGAATCAAATGACAGTTTTAGCGATGATGAAGATGACAATGGAACTCTATTAATTCACAAACCAAAAAAGGGCACAGGTAAATATCAAGGAAAATTACCTTTTAAATGTTTTAATTATGGAAATATTGGACATTTTGTAGCTAAGTGCCCAGATAAGGGTAATGGTGACAATGGAGAAGGAAATTCTACATACAAGAAGAATTTCAAAATAAAATTCAAGAAGGGATTCAAGAAGAAGAGTTTGTATTATAAATATCCTAGCTTAGCTGAAGATAGTGGAGTTAGTGATTCAGAAGAAGAAGAGATTCTATTCATGGCCATATATGAAGATGCCTCTACAAGCAAAATTATAGATGATCAAGAAGAAGAACAAGATGAAGCCAAATTAAATCTAGAAGGAGAACTTGTTTGTGCCTTATAAGAGTTAAAAGCTCTTGAGAAGAAGAATCAAAGATTAAAGCTCCAGATTGAGAAAAATAAAAAGGAGTTAAAGGAAATAATTGAAGATCTACAATCACACTTTAAATAAGCCAAGAAGAATGAAAAATATCTAACGACACAGTTGAAAAAATTAAGTGAAGATTGTGAAAGGTATGTTATTAAAATTGCTTCTTTAAAAATAAATCTTGAGAAAACAAATAAAGTAATCAATGATAGAGTAGCTAATGATTCAAAATTTGAGAATAACACTAATATGTTGAATAATATATTATAAAGTCAAAGATCAATGTCAGATAAGATAGGTATCAGATTTTAAAAAGAGAAAGGGGAGGCCAATAATTTCATAGACAAGGTTAACATAGAAAAAGGAAAGAGCTATGCTAAAGTCCTCACAAAAGAGGAAGTAAAAAGGGAAGAAGTTAAGAATACAGAGGACATCTTAAACAAAGAAGGCTAGAAGTAATAGAGCTACAAAAGACAATTATGGTAGAGATACACAAATAGGTCCTATTTTTATGGTTACTATTTTTATTGTAATGAATATGGTCATAAAAAAATAGAATGTCAAAAAAAGGTTAACAATTTTAGAAATAAGGAGAAGGAAACTCATGCAAAGTCAAGCAGAATTTGCAACTCTTTTCCTCCTTTATCAAGCTTTAATGAAGAGGCCAAATATGTTATAAGTTCAATAATTTAGACACATAGCCCAGTACTATAGAAGTGTGTTCAAGTCAATCAAGAAAGACTAGAGTTTCAAGGCTCCATTCATCAAGAAGAAAGTTCATACAGGTTCATGGTAGAAGAAACAACCTAAAAATTCTATGTTGGTCTAGATAACATTTCATGAAATAAATGAATAAAATTCATGGTTCATTAATAGTGGATGTTTGAGGCACATGATAGGAGATAAGATCAAGTTCATAACCTTGAAGAAGCTCAATGGTGGCACAGTGAAATTTGGAGATAATACTACTGACAAAATTGTTGAAAAAGGTACACTAAATTTGGATAATGGTAGAACTAAAATTGAAAATATTTTATATGTATAAGATCTTAAGCATAATATTTTGAGTGTAAGTCAAACGTGTGATCATGAGCACACACTAAATTTTTATGTAGAGGGTTGTGAAATTAGGAGAAAAGATTGAGATGTGTTGGTTGTGGATGCTCCAAGAATAGGCAATAATTTGTATATATTATCAGACATCAAAGGTCAAAGATATTGTTTGATTCAGATTGAATAAAGTTGGCTATGGCGTAGGAGAATGGGACACATAAATTTTGATAATATTGTCAGCATAAGCAAGAAGCAAGTAGTCAAAAATATTCCAAAGATTATAAAGCAATCCAACATTATTTGTGAACCTTGTCAGCATGGAAAGCAGGCCAGAAGGTGGTTCAAAAAAAAAGAATACTTGACCACTCAGATGTTAGATCTTGTTCACATTGATTTGAGTGGACCTATGAGAACTCAAAGTACTCAAGGTGAGAAATATTTCATGTTTCTTATTGATGATTTTTTATGTATAACTTGGGTAATGTTTTAAAAAAAAAAATCAAAAGCTTTTAGACATTTAAAAGCATTCAAAGCATTAGTTAAGAATGAAACTAATTTGAATATTAAGTGCCTAAGATCATATTGAGGAGCAAAATTCATGTTAAATCAATTTATTGAGTATTGTGAAGACTATAGAATAAAGAGACATTATTCAGTATCCAGAACTCCACAGCAAAATGGAGTAGTTAAATAAAGAAACAAAATAGTTTAGGAGATGGTGAGGACAATGCTAAATGAATCTAAGATACCAAATAAATTTTGGAGAGAGGTAGTTAGTATAGTAGTACATATTCAAAATATATAATTATTAAGAGTCAATAGTGACAAGACTCCTTATGAGCTATGGAAAGACAAACTAGTTACAGTTGATTATTTTAGATTTTTTGGTAGTAGATGTTTCATAAAGAGAACCGATGAAAAATTGGGTAAGTTTGAATCTAGAGCAGATGAAGGTATATTTATTGGTTATTCTTGAAAAATTAAAGCTTATAAATTTTATAACAAAAGAACCAAGAAGATATTTGAAAGTGCAAGTGTCAGGATAAAAGAAGATGAAATGCAAAGAATCAATGATCCAATAGACATTTTTGAAATCATTGAAGAGGAAGATTTTGAAGAATTAGATGAAGATGAGCAGAAGGAGAAAAAGGACACCAAAAACCCATCCAAATATGTCTAGAGAAATCATAATGAAAGTGACATCATCAGGGACATAAATGAAGGAATTTGCACTAAAAGAATGATGGTAAGTGAATCTAAGTAAGTTAATTTCTCTTTGTTATCTAAAATTCAGCCTCTAACTTTTTCAAAAGCTAGACATGATAAGCATTGGGTTAAGGCAATGAATGAAGAATTAAATCAAATAGAAAAGAATGTTACTTGGGAATTAGTGGCTAAACCAAAAGATCACAATGTTATAGGAACAAAATGGGTTAACAAAAATAAGTTGAATGAAAATGGAGAAGTGACCAGGAATAAAACAAAATTAGTATGTAAAGGCTATGCTCAGATTAAAGGAATAAATTTTGAAGAAAATTTTGCACCATTAGCAAGGATAAAAGTG
Organism: Torreya grandis; assembly: GCA_037957365.1. NCBI lineage: Eukaryota > Viridiplantae > Streptophyta > Pinopsida > Cupressales > Taxaceae > Torreya > Torreya grandis. The sequence goes on from JARHVA010000216.1 coordinate 6,614,811, forward strand.
ATTATAATGTTTCTTTCATATGTAGTGTTTATAATGTTCAAAGTGTTTCAGATGGATGTCAAATCTACCTTTCTAAATGAGAATCTAGAAGAAGAGGTCTACATTGAGAAACTTGAGGGATTTATTCTCTCAAATGTTAGTAGCCATGTATGTAGATTAAAGAAAGCACTATATGAATTGAAAAAAGCTCCCAGATCTTGGTAAGTAATACTTGATAAGTACCTATAAGATCGAGGTTTCAATAAGTAATATTTACATCAAAATAGAATGTGAGCATCAATTGATTACTGTAGTATATGTTGATGACATCATTTTTAGAGGAAACATTGAAAAGATGGAAAAATATTTTTTTGATAAAATACAAAAAGAATTTGAGATGTCTATGCTTGGAGAATTGACATTTTTCTTAGGGTTAAAAATATTTCAATCAAATAAAGGAATTTTCATATCTCAAAGTAAATATTCCAAAGAAATGTTTTTTTTAATTTTGAGGATTATGCACCAGTTGGCACACCAATGTGTATAAGAAATAAGGTGAGCAAGGATAAAGATTCACCTATTTCCAATAAATCTTTGTATAGATCTATGATTGGTAGTCTTTTATATTTGACAAGATCGAGGCCAGATATCATGCATACAGTAGGTATGGTTGCAGTATCAATCAACTCCAAAATATAGTCATGTTTAGTTGGTGAAGAGAATATTTAGATATATCAAGGGGACATTGGATTATGGATTGTGGTATCCCATAGGTAGAGATTTAACTTTGGTTGCTTATACATATTTAGATTGGGCATGTTGCTTGGATGATAGAAAGATTAAAAGTGAGGAGTTTTCCTCCTCAGTGATATCTTAGTATCATGGCTAAACAAAAATAAAAATTTAGTATCACTTTCTATAGCTGAAGCAAAATATATTATAGTGGTATTATGTTGTACTCAATTTCTTTAGATGAATCAAACTTTGGAAGATATCAAGGTAAAATATTATGAAGCAAATAATTTAGTGATGCATTTAATAACAAAACATATTCCCATCAGATATCACTTCTTGAGAGAGCAGGTTGCATATCAACAAGTTAAGATGGAATATATTAGTACTATAAAGCAGATTATAGATATTTTCACAAATACACTACCAAAAGACACATTTGAGTATCTGTAAGAGAAGTTTGGAGTAATTTATTTTACTTCCTACCATTGAGGATCAACATCAGTTGAGGGGGAGCTAAGTGTTAGCTCTCGAATAAGCCCTTTACCATTGATGTCAAAGGGGGAGAAGAATAGAAACATGTATAGGTATAGGTGAAGGTGTATAAATAGGTGAAAAAATAGGTACAAGGAACATGTACAAGTTGTTATAGTAAGGGGGAGTTATTATATGTGTTTTAGATGGTAGTATGTGCAGGTTTTGGGATGTGGTAGTTTCAGTTTGAGGTTACCATCAATGACAAAGGGGGAGATTGTTAGAAATATCGTTATTGATGTCAAAGGTCTAGCATTATTGGTGATAAAGGCCCCATAGCATTTAATGATGTTTTTAATATTCATATCTTGGCTAATGTGTGTTAATATTTATTTAATATTAGTAAATATATTTTTGGTTGCATATAAGTCAAAAGAGGGGACATGGAGAAATCAAAGAGTCACGAGATAAAGACAAAAGAGGAATGGGATGAATTTTCTCATGAAGAGTCATCTTGAGGAATTCCAAGAGTCACCATGTGAAGACAAAAGAGGGTATGGCATATTTTTCCATGAAGAGAAACTTTGAGGAATACTAAAAGTCACCAATATAAAGACAAAAAAGGAAAGGATGCATTTGCTTATGAAGGGTCACCATGTGACTTTTCAAATGCAAGGATATGAAGGGTCATGCAAGTTTGGAACCATTTTCCATGAGGATTGAAGTGTTCAAAATGGTGAATGCCAAAGGTCATTTAGAAAGCTATAAATAAAGGCTTGAGAAGCCATTTGAAATATGTAAGAGAGTGCATGATTTGTATTTATTTTATATAAGAAAAGAGGAGAGAAAAGTAGGAGATATTGTAGAGTTCTATCATTTATTGAGTAAGTAATATTGAGAGATAGTTGTGTTTTATACACAAGAGGGTTTGATGCTCCTATGGGTTGGTGCTCAAAAATATTTTCAAAGGGTTGGTGCTCTTGTGGGTTGGTGCTCACAAATAGTTTTTATGTTAGTGCTCGGTAAAGGGGTTGGTGCTATTGAAAGTTGGTGCTTTTGAACTTTTTAAATTGAGTTGGTGCTCATTCATATACTTGAGATTGTTCTTCATGATTTTTTCCACTTTGGGTTTCCACGTAGAAATATACTCTCTCTCTCTCTCTCTCTCTCTCTCTCTCTCTCTCTCTCTCTCTCTCTCTCTCTCTCTCTCTCTCTCTCTCTCTCTCTCTCTCTCTCTCTCTCTTGTGTTGCATGTTATTGTTTTAGTTTTATTGCATATCTTGAATGTGTGATTAAGTGGTTAAAGAAAAGAAATTAGATTAAGTAAAAGATATATAATATACTGATTCACCCCCCTCTTAGTATATTTCATGCTTAACATAAATGATGTATTCAAAACCTAATTATGGATCTCTATTTTCTAACCCCTATACAAAATCTTTTTCTATCTCATACAGGCCTCTCATATAGGCATTCCATAATGTCTATCATTCTTCACTAAAACTATCCTTATATGTACACTTAGACCTCTCTGCATATCCTTAAACTATAAGAGAACTATTTAGACATCATAAAAATGAACTAAAACTCATACAAATATTCATCAATCTTCTCTACTCACTAACTCATCAAATGGGCACTCTACCTCCCCTTCGCTTCATAAATATCACATACACCTTGCACAAGTCTCTTTCACTAGTCTTTCACACACCTATAAACCATTACATTTGGTTTCAATATAAATAGATCATTCATGAATTATCAAGATAAAAATATTTTATTTTTTTTCCACAATACATTCCTTCACCCTTAAGGAATCTCACATGGGTCACACTTAAGCACAATCCACTTTCAAATAGGTCTAAGTCACTTTTAGGTCCTATGGAGACCTATTCAGTTCTTTGACACTTATCAAATCAAATTAAGAACACATGAATACTTTTAAATTGAATGGAACCATTCCAAATGATATATATTTCCTCCTCAATTATTCATATCCATCACATTACCCTTCTTCTTAATCACAAATCGCTTAAACAATATTATGTGCACATAGTCACCATAAATGAATACATAGTTAACTTGTAAACCTTTGTTTATACTGTATACGATTAGTAAAACCTTCATAATTCACACATATAATCCTTATGGAGTCTAAAATAATCCCATATATTTAATTCATCATGATATATCGAACAACACCATAACGATCTCAAATGCCCTTCTTGGGTTACTTGCAGAACATGCATGAATACATAGTCAACTTTGGATCTCAATATATTTATTTATACACACTTTAAAATCTTCAAATTAATATTTATAAATGAATATTTGATTCCTATACAATTTAAATTTTTACACTATGAGAAAATTCTACATAGATCAAAATATATAGCCAAAATATAGAGCACTAGTTTTTCCTTTGCAAATTCAAATATTCAAATGCAAACGGTCATAGTTAAACTTCAAACAATATGCTCACATATCATGTCCTCTCAGATATATATCAATATCACACCATCTATATTGTTTTATATTTACCACATAGGTGAAAATTCTCAAATGTTAAACCTTGAACATGTTGACCTCCTCTCGTGCACTCTTGCAACTTTGACCGCATGCACTCCGTCAATCTCTTATACATAGCTCGGTCTTTAACAAAGATAAACAATTATAAATTTGACCTATTGAATTTAATAAGAACCATTTATCTCTATATTTATGGTCACCTACTCACAATCTAACCTTATAAGAAGCTTTATATTTATATCTTCTCAGCATTAAACATAAAACACTTGGCACCATCTTGTTGCTTCTTGATTCTTTTGAACAAACACACTCCATTGATCCTTTTGTGAAGAGCTTGATATTTAACTTCATTAAAAAAAAAATGAACTCTTTGAATATGTGTGAACCATATATTTTTATTTTATGATTGCCTACAAGACATTATATCTTCATCTAGTCTTGATCTTTAACATTGTGCAAAATAGACTAAGTATATGAACCTTGTATTTGTCTGGAAGGCTAACTCTGCATAGTCATATCTTTTACCTAGCTCACTCACATTTTTTAAAATTTGTAAAATATTATAAAATAACATAGGATAATATAACCATGTGACAAAATAATCCTATAAACCTCACATGTGTGAGATATAATGACATTAAAATGCCTTCTCAATTTTTTTTGCCACAGAGCCAACTATGTCAAAAACTGCTTGGGAGGCCAACTTTGAACTTGCATAACTTTTTTTTCCTTCAATTAATGACATAAAATTAATAAAAAATCAAATATAATTAAAAATAAACAAACACATATGATAATATTATTTTGAAACATCCACACATGTGAGATATGCCATTATTAAAATGATTACTTAGCTCTTCTTACCACATTGCAAATTTGGCTAAGTATGGGAAAACACTATCAAAATTACTAGGAGCCCAAATTTTAACCCACATATATTTGAATAAACTTATGTACATGACCTAATATTTAGTGCATACTAAGGAATAATTTTATCATAACCATATGACCAAATCCCCCTGACTCATCCATATGTGGCAATGGTGATGTCATCAAACTACCTACTCAGAGTTTCTGCCACTAGACCCAAACTATCTAGATGAATTACACTTATGCACATAATATATCCAATAATCATTTACCATTTATATGATACTTTTCATATTCTCAAATCACCATACTCATCCTTGAACATCTCTAATCATGTCAAAACTGAAGATCAACCTGGCAACTTCAAGCACACTATAACAAGCACATTTCACACTTTGTCATTGTCACTTAGGCTATAAAATAAATTAATACACTAACTAAGACAACCACATTAAATCACCATGACATAATTTACAACTCTCCAACAATATCCCCCTTTGTCATTGATGTCAACAAACATCATTTTACTCACCTTCTCTCTTTTCAAGCACTCTCACAATAGTAACTTTCCCCCCCTTTGACACAATGACAAAGTGAACACCAAATAATCTTGAGGACATTAAAATACCATCTTATAAATATTATATAAACTCACCCTTACCTTAATCCTACCTTTGTTTTCCTTGACAACTTCCTCTTGCTCCATACCAACACTCTTTTTAACCAAGCACCACAGTCAATGAATAATGAACACACAAAATAGTGAAAACTGATGAAAATCACAAAGAAACATCTAAGAGTGACTCCCCCTAAGATTTATGAGCCATTTCACTTCTTGAGCATCTTCAAATATTCATACACCATGAAGATCCACCACATATGCTAACTAGCCTTCTCTCTCAAGCTACCATAAAGACCACCAACAGAACTTCATGCCACTCACCCAATAGGAAATATGATCTCAACCAAATTTATAATTCTCCTTAAAACAAACATACCTTTATATTTTGGATAAACTGAGCAAAAATCACTCTTCTTCAAACTAGGCCTATCTAGCCTCTTTGTAGCCCTACTTAGAACTTGCAGATCCCACAACTTTCATAAAATACATCTTCAATACCTAAAAATTTATATATATAACACTATAATATTCCACTTTAATAAAATAAATTTTACATCACCTATCTCATCATCTATAACATACTTTCTTCAAAAACCTACTACCCAATTAAGCCTCCAATTTGACAAAATTTTGAAAAAATTGAGAACCAAAAACCTTCAAATCTATATGAAGCTTGATTTGATAACCCATTTGGACCATTCAGCATATTAAGAAGCCTCAGACCTAAAATCATAAGGCAAACCACTTTTCTATTAGAGCCCAAAACCCTAGAATCTCAAAAACAAAGTCAACAAACCTCCTTCTAGTCAATGCATACCTCTAAAACTTCTTACACACTTGGAGACTATCCATCAAAAACTTATGGAACAATATTTGAGCTTTCAAAACTTTGGGAATCTTGACTTCCTATAACCCATTTTAGACCTACATACTCTTAAGCATAAATAGGGAAACTCGAGATCAAATAAAAATATGCAATTTGACTTCAACATACCTTCAAATAATGAAACCACTTGGAGCATGATAGAATAAGGTCAATAGACCTTTTTATGCAAAAATATCATCTTGAAAAATCACAAATACTCTTTTAACACTTGAATACCTTCAATCTGACTTTATAGACTAACCATATACAACCATGACATCACTCTAACATCACCACAACATATCTCCCACCTAGACATACTTTCTCTAATTAAAACACTCATTATCATCATGAAAACACACCTTAGGGTTTGTATACATAAAAAACTCAAGAGACTAAATTTCATCCTTTGGGTTAATTCTTCAAAAATTGAGAGCAAACATGACACATAAGTCTACCAATCGACAAAGTCCTTCATAGTAAGCTAACACATCTTCCCATGAACTTATTTGTCTTGAAAAATAAAACAAGACCCAACCAACATCCACCATGCTTCCTCTTTCTAAAAAGTGTCTCCTTAAATCTAAGAGAGAGACACCCCTTTTGACATAGTGAGACTAAAAGTCCCAAAACTCTAGAGACTCACATATCTCCATACCTTTCTCTAAATTGCAATCATGCCTCATCATCCAATTGATTTTGAATGGATGATTGAATTCATTCTTTTCTTCATATTTTTCAATAAATGCTGACAACATAAAAGCTTAACTTTTCTTCATTTTTTATTCTTTTTCCACCTTGGCAAATAATCCATCAAGACTCTTGGACTCAATAAAGTTAGTCTCCTTAGTCTTTACTTCCTCATGTCTCCATACCAAAGTTTGAATCTTCTTGTCTTCTGTATCCATCTTACCTACTTGATCATTGAGCTTATCTTGATTTGCAATATAGCTTTCTAGAGTAACTTTATTATCATGCTTATGACTAAAAGAATTGGCAATCATTACCTTTGATTTCCATACCTAAGTTTATATTTCTCAGACCTTTGAAGAACTCTATATCCTTTGACATACCTCAATCTCTTCTTAACACCATTTGGATATAATCTAAAAATATGTCCACTCTTATGACAATTTAAAAAAAAATCATTCATACCTTTTGAGAAATTTGAATTGTGATCAATCTTTGGCCAAAAAATCCTTCTATCATAGCTCCGTGAATGTTCATGCTTGACTAACTTCCTTTTATAGTCCTTAGATCTATGACCATAATTATTACATGTATAACAATGACCATAAAATAAATTATCATACATTAAAGCATTGGTTCTCTAATAGACCTTTTTGAATTGCATTCAAAGCATGCATTCTCCTTGACATACTCAGGCTTCTCTTCCAATTTATCCAATTTGACTATAACAAGCTCATGTTCACTTTTCAATGACTTCATTTCAACCTTCAACTAATTGCACTCATTTTCTTTTGCTTTCATATTTTCATTTGCATTCCTTATCTAATCTTCAAGAATATTGATCTTTTATTCATCCTCTTTGACATTTTTGTGCATGTATTTAAATCTATATTCATGTACTTCAATAGACTTGATCTATTCTTGATACTTCTTTTCTTATTTCTCGGACAAACCTAACAAACTTCCCTCAAGAGAACTGACTTGTGCTTCAATATCTTTGATCATATTCCTAGTTTAGAGTCCTCTTCTTTTGATCCTTTAGTTCACCAAGTGTATTCATGAGCTCACCTTCTAGATTAACTTCTTTTTCCTTGTTGTCATCTTCTATACTATTATGGCAAGCTTCTTTATCAAACATGATGTCTTTTTATTTTGAACACAAATTTGTCTTGACATCTACTAACTAAACCTTGAGATCATTGATAACATTCTCATCCTCTTTGGCATCTTTATTCAAATTACATATATGCTCTTCAAGTGCATTAATGATAGCCTTCCACTATTGATTCTCTTTCTTTAATTGATTAGCCATCATTATACCAGCTCAAGAAATCTTTTGAGCTATTATCCAAAGGACCTATTTTGATACTAATTATTAGAGGTACAATCACTAAGAGTGAGGGTTGAATCAATGAGCCTAGATATTTTAATTACAATTATAGTCCTTTCAAACTATTTAAAAAATTAGCATATATCAAATTGATCAAGTAACGTTAACAAGAGAGCTCATTCATTCAATGCATACACAAGTTCAAACACATAACACATAGTTCTTGTGGGAAACCCTCATGGGGAATAAAACCCACTCTCAATCCTACAACACAAATGGAATAATATCATATAAGAAATTATAAACAAGAGATTGATCAACTCCTTTAGACTATCAAACCTTGATCGTATCCTCCTGACCAAAGGTATTTAGTGAAACACCTATTTCACAAGTAACAACTACCCTGAAGAAATACCAAGTCCTTTAGACCTTGTTTTGAACACATCCACCTTATAAATGATGTATTAAACATATGATGATGGATATCTATTTTCTAACCCATGTACAAACTCTTTCTATCTCATATAGGCCTCTCACATAGGCATGCCATAATCTCTATCCTTCTTCACTCGAACTATCCTCATATGCACACTTGGACCTCTTTGTATATCCTCAAACTACAAAATCATTTTTTGGACATCATAAACATGACCTAAAGGTCATACACATATTCCTTAATCTACACAACTCATTAATTCATCAATTGGGCACTCTACCTCTCCTTCACTCCACAAATCTGACATACACCTTGCACAAGTCTCTCTCACTAGTCTTTCATACACCTAGAAACCATCACATTTGGTTTCACTATAAATAGATAATTCATGAATTATAAAGATTAAAATATTTTATTTTTCAGCCATAATACATTCCTTCACCCTTAAGGCATCTCACATGAGTCACACTTAAGCACAATCCACTTTCAAAAAGGCCTAAGTCACTTTTAGGTCCTATGGAGGCCCATTTAGCTCTTTGACACTTCTCCAAGAAAATTAAGAACATAAGAATACTTTAAAATTTCATGGAACTATTCCATATGATACATAGGTTTCTTCCTCAATTATCCATATCCATCACATTACCCTTCTTCTTAATCACAGATCACTTAAACAATATTATGTGCAATGAAAAAATATAATCCTTATGGAGTATACAAAACTCCCATATAGCTAATTCATCATGAGATATATAACAACATTATAATGAGCTCAAATACCCTTTTTGGGTTACTTGCAGAACATGCAAAAACACATAATCAAATTTGGATCTCAATATATTTGTTTATACACACTTCCAAATCTTAAAATTCATATATATATATATATATATATATATATATATATATATATATATATATATATATATATATATATATATATGATAATTGGATCCTTATAAAAGTTCACTTTTTAGTCCATGAGAAAATTCTACATAAATCAAAAGATATAGCCAAAATATAGAGCACTAGTTTTTCCTTTGTAAATTCAAATATGAAAATGCAAACGGTAATAGTTAAACTTCGAACACTATGCTCGCATCTCATGTCCTCTCAAATTTATACAAATATCAAACCACAAATATTGTTTTATATTTAACAGATAGATTCCAATTATCAAATATTAAACCTTGAACATGTTGACCTCATCTTGTGCACTCTTGCAACTTTGACCTCATTCACTTCATCGATCTCTTGTACATAGCTCGATCTTTAACAAAGATAAAAAAATATCAATTTGACCTCTTGAATTTAATACAAACCATTTATATATATATATATATATATATATATATATATATATATATATATATATATATATATTATCACCTAATCACCATTTATCCTTAGAATAATCTTGATATTTATATCTGCTTAGCATTAAACATAGAACACTTGGCACCATCTCACTACTTCTTGACTCTTTGGAACAAACACGCTGTATTGATCCTTTTGTAAGGAGATCGATCTTTACCTTCATTAACCAACAAAAACTTTGACCTATTTGAATATATGTGCACCATATATATTTATTTTATGATTTCCCATGAACCATTAGATCTTCATATGGTCTTGATCTTTAACATTGTACAAAATAGACTAAGTATATGAACCTTGCTTATCTACCTAGAAGGCTAACTTTGTAGAGTCATATATTTTACCTCGCTTATTCACATGTTCTCAAATTTGGAACATATTATATCCTCATATAGGATAATCTAAACATGTGAAAATAATCCTAGAACCCTCACACATGTTATATATAATGACATTAAAATGGCTTCTCAAAATTTTCTACCACAAAACCAACTATGTCAAAAACTACCTGGGAGGCCAACTTTGCACTTACATAACTTTTATTGTGCTTTAGCGCATGACCTAAAATTTATTAAAAATCAAATAGGATAAAAATTTAACAAACCAATATTATCTTCTTATTTTTAAACATCCACATTTGTGATAAATTCCATCATTAATATGATTCCTCGACGCTTCTTGCCACATTGCAAGTTTGGCTAAGTATGGGAAAACACTATCAAAATACTTGGGAGCCCAAATTTGCACCCACATATCTTTGAATAAATTTAGGTGAATGACCTAATATTTAGTACATAGAAACTAGGGACTAATGTGATCACAAACATATGACCAAATCCCCTTGACTCATCCACACGTGGCAAAGGTGATGTCATCAAACTACCTAGTCAGATTTTCTGCCACTAGACCCAAACTATCTAGATGAAAACTATAGACTACCAGATGAATTCCACTTATACACACAAGCTCTCCAATCACCCTTAACCATTTATAAGACCCACTTCACATGCTCAAATAATTATACTCATTCTTGGACATCTGTAATCATGCCAAAACTGAATATCAACCAAGACAACTTCAAGCACACTATAACAAGCACATTATACACTTTGTCATTGTCACTTAGGCTATCAAATAAATTCATATAATCACTAAGACACCTATATTAAATCACTAAAAACTCTCTAATAAATAATATTTTTAGGGAATAAAAGTTGGAATACATATCATGTGCTCCTATTAGAAGTATGAAGTCGTAATGTGATCAAGGGGAGGGTTATTGGTATGTGGGGATGACTCATAAATATAATAGCATGATACATAGATGAACCTACTTGTGCATCTATGATTTTTATTTTTTTTTAAAGTTTCTAATATGGTTCTTAGGATTTCATTAAGATGTTTAGGGTTTTGATGAATATGCTCACAAAATAATGCAATTGATTGCACTTACTCATGATATATTTATTCATGTTCATCAGTTTCATTAGAGTCATGGTTTTCATTATCAAAATATTATTCTATGATAACCTCATCATTATGTTTTTCATTATCAATATTTGTATCATAATTAACCATAATGGTATTCCCTTTTTAGTTTGAGACATCTTAGGTGTTAGGAGAGGAAGCTCAAGGTCTTCAATAGAAAAATAACCTAATCTCGGGCTATGCCTAGGTTACATACAAAATAATATAAGAAAGAAATGAAAAATATAATAATCTAAAACCCTAACTAAAAAAACCCTAATAATCATAAATATTTTCATTCACATAAATTAGGTTCACCAAATATTTAACCCTAAAATTTAGATTGGGGAATCTAGGGTTAAATGGGTAGATATAACCTAGGGCACAAGGGTGATATACTAGCTCTATAGTAGACCACTTAATTACAAAATTGAGATAAAACATATACTAATTTTATTATGCTGAGATATGCTAAAATAAAAAATATAGATATGCTAGATATTATAATTATAATGAAAGTAAGATAATTATAATTCTAATATAGATCTATATTTGGAATGAGTATAAAGTAGATTGGATATGGATTCTAGACTAGTCACCTAAATCTAGAAATAGTACATCTATAGTTGTGGACACTTGCATTGACTTAGGATGGTTGCATTAATGCTTATGTTTGGATCAAATGTAGATGTCTAGTATCTAAAATTATATGTGACCACCTAGATGCTTCTCGATTATGTGTCACCTTTGCTTTGGTGAATTTATATCTAGGTCATAGACTATCACTTCTTATCAAATGAGAAAACCTTAGTTTTTCATCTTTATAGTGGCTATGGAAAAAATGGGTTAGTTGGCATATAATGTTAATCTCCCCCAAAGACCACTCTATCAATGAGCACTACCTACATATCCAATACTATGAAGAGGACATTAGAATTATGTAGTTATACCTACATGTTGGCTTGTGTATGTATCATGAAATGTGTGATAAACAAGTAAATAAAGTGATCTAGCTTGAAAATTGGAAAATATGGCTCATAGGATGCTCCTTTAGTAATTCAGGCCTATAGATGTAATGTTCTTATGATTGATATGGAAATAGGAGAAAATATGGAAGCTTTGATCACTTGAGTGATTGATTGAATGCCTTTTATAAGTTTCCTTATGAGATGCTAGGTTTGTTCTAGGTTAGGAATGAATGGGGATTGATTTTGTATTTATACAAATCCCTTTGGATAATATCTCACATTAGAGTACTTAGGCTGACCATAGGAATATGTTTTATTTACAAATTAAATGAATTTAGGGCACTAGACACTTACATCAGGTAAGGACACTTGTGTTGATGTAGGTGTTTGAATAAGGTATGAGTCATCTGAATAACATTGGTCTAAATAAGAGATAACAAATAAGCACAGAGAGATAGTGTATGTGAGCCTTTCGACAATGATAAAGGTCTAAAAATTGAAGTTATATCCATGATATGTATTTTCCAAGTGCACAAGATTAAGATGTTATATGATTTAGAAATAATGTCTACAATATCACTTTTTGATGCATAAAGGTGGGAATCTTTGAATAGGGTAAGACACCATAATTCAGCCAACAATAATTTATTTTGGTTCCTTCTCCACCATTATTTCCTCCCATGATTCTTTCATGTACTTCTTTGAGTATGTTTTACCATTCATGTTATGATACCACGCATCTTAAGATTTCACCATGTCCTTTTTTGTATAATGCTCCATCAATTAATGTAAAGGGAAATTCTTTAATAATTAACCTTTTCTTATCCATTTTTGAATATTTATATGGAATGCTCCTATTACCAAAAATTGGGAAATAGTCTTCATGTCTTTGGGAACTATTTCATCTCTAAATAGATCTGTCCCTAGGAATTCATCATTAATCAGTCCTTGAATATTCTACAATTTTTATTAAGGGTAAATAGTCTAGACCATTGTTAAGTTCCCCTGGTTTAACCATTATAATGAATGAAATTCTTGAAATAACATCAACCATTTACATATATAGATTTGAATTAATATTTTTTTCAACATATATTTTAATAACTTATGATCAGTGTAAAACAAGAATGAGGTTACTAATAAGTAACATCTAAACTTTTTAAGCTTAAAGACTATTGTCAATGCTTCCCTTTCTATAGTGTAATATTTTTTTTCAACATTAGCTAACTTATAGCTTGAAAAGGATATTTAATGATCCATATTATCTGATGGTTGTGCTAATACTATATTTATAACTATCCCTGAAGTGTCAACATGTATGCATAATAGACCTTACAATGTGGGGATATCAATATTGGTCATTTAGGTTATTTATTTTTAATGTCTCAAATGCATCTTAACACTCATTCCAATCAATTGATTTATTATTATTTTTATTTAATAATTTTTTATAGGTGAATTGATCATGACGTAACTTCAAATAAAATTCTATTTGTAACCTATGTATCTTAACAGTGTGAAGATCTATTTTTGTGTTTTTAGTGGTTGAAAGTTTACAAATATAACTATTTTCAAGGGATAAATCATCAATACTTATTTGAAAACTATATGAGCTAATAGTGTTCTAAAAGGTGCGAGAAATATGAATTTATATAGATTTAATGTGATTTTTATCATGTGACATCATTCAAACATCAGTTACAGTGCTTGGATGTGATCTTTAAATAATCCATACATATTCCAATCATCTAGATATACTTCTAGGAAATCATGTATAAAATATTGAAAAACATTGATCATGATTCGACTAAAAATAACAAGGGCATTTTTAAAGCCAAATGACATTAATGTGTAAATGAATGATCCCCATTTCATATAGAATGTTGTTTTTAGTTGGTCCTATTTGTCAATTTCAATTTGATGATACATAGGAATCCATCTATGAAGGAATAGGCCTATCTTCCCATAATATTTTCTTATTTTATTATTTTAATGGTGTAGGAAAAGGGTCATGGATACAAGCATTATTTAGCTCTCTAAAAACAACACATATTCTTATTTCACAAGTATTTTAATTTTATACCACCTTCAGACTAATCCATTCCATGTCATATATTGGTTCTATGGTGCCCACAATTAACATCTTATCAATTTTTTTTTAAAAATTGATCTTCATGTTAGGATTTAGTTGGTAAGGTATTTTATAGATTGGTTTTACTTCTAGATTTAACTGAAAGACCATTTTTCCTAACTTTGGTTTGATGTCATGCAACTCTTTGAAGTTTTTGGGAAAATCATCTTCATATTATTTAGTAATTATAATATTTTAAAAATTATTTATTCTTCCCAATAATATATTATTTTTCTTAGTTTGGGGTTTCCTTTAGTTGCTATTTTTTCTTCCTAGATTTTTAGTGGTTGATAATAGTAGATTTTATTGTATTCATCGATTTCAACTAGTTATCTTTCCCCTTCTTGGAAAATATAGTTGATGTTACTTGGATTTCTTTTTTTCTTTTTTAGGTTCATGTTTTTGTATTTTATACCATCTCTTCAAAATATTTTGATATACTTTATTCAAGACATGCTTGACTTTTTTATATTTTATTCTTCTATTATGAAATGTTTTCCCATATATATTCTATCTAGAGTCTTTATTTATTTTTGATTTTCTCTTTTTTATACTATTTGATGTTTTATAAATCATGCTATAGAATCTTTGTTAGAGGATATTAGACAATATTATATTTTTTCAAAGTGCATCATATTATTATATCCATATCCCAAAATAAAAATATGTAAAAAAAATCATTAAGGATTTGATCCCAACTCTTGGTCTCTCCTAGTGTTTTTTGATGCATATACCATGCCCACCGAATATGTCCTGGTGTCTAATATAAATGTACCAAAAACTTTGGGTTAGTTTCTCCAATATGTATCTAATATTATTCACATTTATTAATATGTTTCCATGGAGTTCCTTTCCTTATATATTCAGTAATATCCTTAAAATTACCTTCTTGAATGTACCACATTTCAATGAATATGACAAGGGTCTTCCATTTTTTGATATATGATTTGTGTGTTTCCCACCATCTTATAATTTTTATGATTAATTTATCATGTAGATCTTCCATTCATGATTTTTCATTAGGAAATACTCTTTTAATCTATGCTAAATATGTTTTGACACTATTAGTCCTTGAAAATTTGGGTAAGTTACTGTGTGATGCTCCGTTTCAAAATCAAAATGCAATTTTTATGTGCTTTTGTGGGGTCTTAATTATGCTCTTGTTTCTCCTTGTCTTTTGATCTAGTGTTATCTTCTTTTCACTGATCTCTTGTATTTTTGGTAGTATCTATTGGAAATGCCACTATATATTGTTTACTTTATTTTCTAATTATTATAATGTATTTTCATTATTTATTATTGGTTTTTCCTTATTTGTTACATTGAGCATAATTTATTTGATTGGTTTTATATTATCTATTTATATCTTTCATGACAATGATTCTTATTTTCACGATATTATAATGTTACATAGTATGATCATTTTTGGGATTTTTTGTGGTATGTAATAGATTAATTTTGGCATAATTAATTAATTATGTGGTACGTATTAAGTGATATGTGATATATATTGAGTGTGTCATGGTATTTATTATATATTTCATAATACTATGAATCATGCTTCATTCTATGATATTATGTATGTCACCTACTTCATATTCCCTTATCTTCATGATATCATAAAATATGGCATCTTCCTTATCTATGATTGAATAGTACCTAGTTTCATCTTCTTTAGATAAATAATAGTCTTCATCATTTATTTATTCCTCATGTGATGTGATATTTTATTTGTTTATGGTCATTTTTTCAAGTACAACAATTTATGAACTCTTATTTCTAGTGTCCCCTATAACCATGATTCTATATCTTCTTCAATGTCAAACTCAAGTTCTTCATTTTCTAATTCAATTTATCCTTTCTTAGGTTTAAAGTCCCTATAAAAATAGGTTACTTTCTCAATGGCATAAATTCCTTGGAGATCATCAAAATATTCTTATTCATCCTTATTTTCCCATACTTCTTTAGTCCATGCAACACTCATTCCTATTATTGAAGTCAACATACCCCCATTTCTGAAAATGGGTCCCTTGTTTCAAAAAATTTGCAAATTTGTGCCTTAAATTGAAAATTCACTTAATCAAAATTCTTTATTTGAAGGTCATCCTCACCTGGTTCTCATTTATATTAACTATCATGTCTCCATTTGGATCTTGTCATATTTTGCCTAATTTTACTAATGGTTGCTTCATGTGTTTTCAAGATGCAGGTTTAATGGAGTCTCAAGTGGGTGAACAATATTTAGGGTTTAATACTTTAAATGATAATTTGATCCTTTTTTTATCTTTAAAGTATTTTAATGGTTTTATTGAATTCATGAGTAAACAACACAAAAACCTAGGGTTATATACCTTAGAATGTCTTTTAACCTAGGACCTCTGAATTGAATTTACATTTATGTGGGAGCTAGTTTGTGTGGGATCACTTTATATTGTCATGGACAACTTAATTTTTATCCTAAGGATTAGTCATATTTATTAACATGACCAAACCTTAGTCTAAAAATTTTATGCTTGGTCCTTTATTTTTCCATATCCCTTTTCTCCTTTTATTATTTGCATATCTAAAACTTTATGCCAAGTCTTTTTTATTCATAGGGTTACTTTATTATGTTTTGAAACTTAGCCTAAAATTTTATCCTAAGGTTTTATCATGTTTATCAACATGAATAAAACCTTAGTCCAAAACCTTAAGCCTAAGTTATTTATGTTCTTTGAGTTCTAACTTAATCATTTTCATTTGCCTATAGGAACCAATCACATTCCACCTAATGGATCAAGATCTGATAATGTGCATTTGATTAGACAAAGTAGATCCAATAGTGCATACAAAGTTAATAAGTCAAGCACTTGGATCCAATGATACATGACACATCATATAGAGAATATAAAATGGTGAGAGATCAATGTTGATAATTCAAAGGAACTTAGAGCAAGAAAACAACAAGTGACAAGCCCATGGCTCATGATTAAATCTTGAGCATGTCCCCCAAGATTGATGGTACATAGTTGAGTGTATAAATTTTGATTGATAGTGTGTATTAAGTCAAAAATTCAACAAAGATCTAGGATGAGAAAGGGTGATAAGTGTTGTCATTGCTAGAACCCTATCAGATATCTAATGGTATGTAGAGTGAAGGACATGACCTAGTGGATAAATATCGATGGAGCGTGATTGATTCATGAAATTGAGATCAACAGTGTAAGATCAAAATTAAAATTTAAATGAACCTAAAAATAAATATGGGAGTGAAAAGTGTGACAACCATGGGGAATATAGAAAATCAACCAATGGCATTCAAATTTATAGATCAATATTAATGAATCACATTAATCTGTGTAAGCAGATTTAATGGTGCGAGCCTAGGTGATTTTTTCAAATATTTAGACCTAATGAGGTGTTGACACATGTCCTATAGGGAATGGTCACATTTAAAAAATTAATAAATAAGATAACATGGCAATTCCATGCTGGAATACATATCAATTCAAAATATTTTATGAACCTAGAAAGGCAAAGGTATAAATGTGCAAATCTAAGCAAAATCTAAGTCAAAAAGCTCACATAATTTGAATAGCTATCACTATTAAATCTCTATAAATACCTTTAAAAAATCTATAGCATAAATAAAAGCACTAATTTAGACTTGCATTTATCATAATTGAGCTTAAGAACATTGAATTATTACCTATGCAAGGATAATTCAATCTAGAATCAAATTACCATCCACTAGTAGGTAATTTGATCAACTCATAGCCATGGCAACTAGGAAGGGTGTTTCAAAATAATATGAGGAGCTCTATCTAACCACGAATGCTAAGGGTAGGATTTTTAGATACATAGAGTTCAATGCCACTACTCTAAATATGGATGACAACAATTGATCAAACTTATTTTGGACCATTGAGAACCAACAACCCATCACCTAAGAAAAAAGAGAAGAATGTGTCTACCAAGAGGCTCTACTACGACATAGTTTCAATCCAAATGATGTTCCTATATTATGTGGTAACAAAACCTAAGGTATTTCATTGTATCAACAATCTTGCTCTTAGTTTTAAAGATGGTAAAATTTATAAGGTTTGGTTGATCAATGAGCATACTCACAAAAATGTAGCCTATATTTATATTGTAGCATTTGAAAACTACTATAAATTTCCCAAACCCCAATTTGATATACCTTCTATTAATTCTTGGTCCTAAAATAAAAATTTGAAAGACATTCTAGTGTTGTGGCTATATTTTTGGAACCATGTCTTTTTAAACTTCAACAAGAACATCCCAATTAGCCAATTCAGGCCTAGAATTAATATATTATGTGAAAATGTAACCACTACATATGTAGACTAGGTCTGGGTGCCTATAGTCTACTTCATGGTCGAAAAACAACTGACCCCTCCTCTAGTTGAAATTATCTACATCTCTTTGAGTAAGCAAATTTATACCATCAAGAAAAAAAAGAGAACCCAAGTCTACATGATGTCATACCTTTTGTATGTTCTTTGTACAATAACAAAGATTCCCAACTTGAGGGAATGGTCACCTAGTGTAACTTAGATAGTTTCACAATATTACTCTAAGTTGCACATATTCAAGTATAGAGGTCACATTAAATTCATTTGTGACTAAATCTATCCATTCCTTAATGAGGCAATAATTGGTCATCCCATGGAGAGGGTCATCCCATTAGTCAGGAAGTATGTTGAGACTATGGGAGATATTTGGTTGTATCCAAATTATACAATCATTAGAATTGAAGGAAATCAGAGCCAACCACTCAAGATACCCATCTATGTCCCTAATAATCTAGCAGATCAAGAGGTAGCATATTAATTAATCTATGGCATTGATGGACTATGTAGGACTAAGAGTAAAGGGCTCCTCCATAGCCTCCCAATAACTATTGAGAGGACCATATTCAAATAATGGGAAAAAATTGAAGTGAAATCTAGACATATAACATTCTTCAAACTATAAATTGATGAGTTAAGGTAGTGGGGCCCTTGTTTAAGGGTTAAAGAAAATTTGAAAACCAAGGGGATGCTTAATGTGTCTTATGATAATCAACCTAGTGCTTTCAACCCTATTTACACCAAAGCATCCAACTAATCTAAGGTCATGAGAAGGTTGAAGGACCATAACCTTAAACCTGAGCTCATAGTAGAGAGGAACTAAAAAAGGAGATGATAGGTGGCGAATTGGGCCTAGGCATTATCATTTACTAGGTAGTACATCATCTAGACCTCCATCAACTCAACCCAAAATAGAGGACAAACCTAAGGCAAAGATGGATTAAAGACTATAAGAAAGAAGGCTTGATGATCTTGCATTTTATTTAGCCCAAGTAAAGGAACAAAGATCACCATTGGAAGAGATTCATATGATAGCATTAGACTCTGATGAGACTATAGAGGATGCCCTTTAAATGATATCACTAGCCTATGAATAAGATGATGAATAAATGGAGGAAATAAAGGAAGAAAAGGGGAAGGAAATATTGGAACTAGTTCCTATTTCCACCCCTCTAAATAAAAAGGTTGAGTTGGCCATTGTTCTAGTAAATACTAAGAAAACCAAGGTGACTTTCAATCCTCCTTTGGTTGAAGTTAACCTCTTTAGTTAAGAAAATTTTATTTATGGACCAACTATTCCAAAGTGGTTTGTTTATGGACCCAAACTATAGAAAGTGCCTATTTCACATCATCCTTGAGCAATAATGAAGGCCATAAACACTACCGTGCATGAAGAAGTGAAGCCTTAGATAGTGGCTTTGAAAGAAGAAGATGAGAGAAGGTTGGCTGCTCTAGGAGAGTCAAGTAGATAAAAAATGGAAATCTCAGATCCTAAAGTGACTCAATCATTATTGGGAGTCAATTTTGATCCCAATACTATTGGCTTGTAAAGAGTAATAGAGAAGAAGGTCATGGTTGGTGGAAAGGAGAACACTTTCCAAAAAGTAGAACCATTGACCAATTTGAATCCAGTGGTAGGATAAAAGCCTGGTGAGAACCCTAATTTTGAAGAGAATGTCTTAGATTTGGCCAAGTAATAGTCAAAATAATTACAAGCTACCCTCAAGGGCATGAAATAATAAAAGGAAAATTTGGAAAATCAATCTATCTTATCAATACCGAAGGCCATGATAAATATGTTTAAATCATCTTTGTTTGATATGTTTAATTTTTTGAAAGAAATGAAGTCTAGATAAAATGTAGTGAGCCAATAAAGCACTGTGGCCAAGAATTAATTTCATCAATGGTAGAATTCAAGAAGAAAAATAAAGGATTTAATCAATATCTTGATAGAAGATCAAATTTTTGAATTTGAAACAATTATATTGACTCACCTAAATATGGCCATGGTAGTTTTAGTAGACAAAGTCAAGGGTCTGAGCAAATGGACCAAGAACTTGGAGGACCTTCATGAAGATGGCAAAGAACTGATAAGTAAGATGGAGTAAATAATTTCCATCATGATCATAGATCCCATAATGCTTAGTCCCATAGGTCTAATTAATGATGAAGAGTTCAGGTTGAGAGCTACTCAAATTATGTAGGAAGTGAGGAATTAGATATAGGGAAGGACAAGATCTGATAATATCAAGATCTTGGACATGATCTTGAATGCTAAAGAAAGGATTAGAAATCCAATGAGTGTTAAAGAAGCTATGAAAAAATATGAAAAATACTTTAGAGACTTAACAAATTAAGAGGATGGACTCTTCATGAATCTAATTGTCAATTTAAAGTTAATAGATGAGCATCATTCCAAGGAAATGAAGATTTTACAATAACAATAATAGGGCACTTCAGCATTAAAGGGATCTCAAGGCCAAGCTAGTTGATTTAGGAATATTATTTTTGTAACTTAACATGTGTATAATTTTTAAAAGAGAATATTCTTTTGTAAAGGCATGTGCAACCTATAAAGGATATTGCCTATAGGTTAGTCATTTAGAGTGTTTAAAAGGTTCTAGAATGATGGTAAAAGGATAGTTGTCCTTAGTAATTGACATGACTTACCATCATACCTCATGAATTATCTATATAAATAGGTATTGTCCATTGTAAAAGGGAGAGGGATTTTTTAACAAGAAATTTGTACTAATTTTGGAGAAATTAATGCAAACAGGGAATTCTAAAAAGTTTGTCTCATTTATTTGTTTGAATTGTATCATGGATTCTCTCTCAATTATTTGGTTTGCAATTTAGATTTGAATGGTTCTTATTTATTCTTAATGTGCACTTTTTCAAATGCAAAGTTATTAATTTATGATAATTCTAGGCTAGATAAAGGTTCTTAAGTTCATTTCATTATCTTTGCCTTTCATGTGAATGTGTTTATGTTGTTTACTTGTAGGGTGAAGCTTTAAAGTGAACCAAGTCTTTATCTACATTTTATCATTTCCTTAGATGCTTGCCTAATGTGTAGTAGGATTTGAGATTATTCTATTTCATGATATACATTGGTTTTAAGTGCATATTTGGATGATATTTGAACTTTGTCATAATATATGTGTTAAAGATCAATAACATAAATATGTCTCTTCTCTACCCTACCTTTCCTTTTGTTTTTTCTTTGATCCATTCACTTTTTATTAGCTTCATTATGAGTATTCACCTTAGTTTAGACCTATATTTAGCTCTTTAAGCATTATTCACTTCATTTATATTAGATCACTCTAATTTTTAAAGGTTAACTAGTAAGCCATGGTTTCTCCCAACAACAAAACTCTATAAATATTATGAAACAATTCACTTGTTCTGTTGTTATTCCACCAAAAATAACAAGATTATCACATCCTACAACTCATAAATTGGATTCTCTGAATTCAAAAATGAGTAGTGATTCATAAACATTAAGAACCACCTATGATACACATGCATGCATTAATAGGACAATGCATTCCACCAACGCTAGAAGGAGGGATTTATTTAAATCTTTGTAAATTTGTGGTATCTTTGTTAATTTTTGTGAATTTTGTTCAAAGATTAGTGAATTATTTACATACTTGTGTTTTTTTAGAATAATTGTGTAAATATCATTGATACACATGGTTTGAGACTAATCTTTAGACTTATTTAGATGAAGATTATCACTCTTTGAATATTTATGGTAAATATTTGCAAAGGTAACTTGAGCTCTCTAAGTCTTCCTTGTTTGAAAGTAGTGATGGAATTTTTTTTCAAAGATTGATCAATCCTTTGTAAATTTAGGTTTATTTAGATTTAGACTTGTAAATATTATTCAAATTATCAAGTTTAGATATATCTTTGAGCCTACTTAGTCAAATATAGTCATTATTTTAAGGGATTTATATAAATTTGTACAAATTTTGCCTAACTTAGGGATCTTAAACATGTAAATCAACTTATAGGTAAGAATTTGACTATTATTTGTGAGAATTGATCTAAATATCATTCATCTTTGAAAAGATAAGGTATTTAAGTCATATTTTGGATAGGACTCAAGGTTTACAAGCTAGAACTACCAAAGATCAGGACTAGGTCATGGTTAGAATCAAAATTGCCTCTTATTTAATTAGAAGATCATAGGAAAGCAAGAGCAGACAAATGTAAGTGAAGGGCTTCTAAATCTCAACCTACTTCACCTATTTAAATTAATCTAGTGTTAAATCTTTATTAGGTTATGGATTTTTTAGGTGGATCTTCCATCAATGTGCTTGGTCAGGTGCATGATCTACCTAGGAACCCTAAAAAATATTTACCATCTTTTATTCCTAATGGTATTGTCATAACTGAAGAACATATTAAATATTTCAAAGTTGATTTAAGACTATTGAATGCAGTTCATGTATATGTATAATGTAGATTGTTTCTATTTACTTTCAAAGATGATGCATATGAGTGGTTTCTCAACCTTCCAAAAAACTATATTACTAGTTGGAATGATTTTAACAGGATCTTTATTGATCAATTTGCCAAAATCATTAGTCCTTGTATTTTGTATCAATAATTCACCATAGTTAAGAGAGATTATAGTGAGACCATTAGAGCCTTCAATGATAGATTCTAGAAGATGTTCAGTAAGACCATAGTTCCTTATAGACCTGATGAGGCTTTGGATTTGGAAATCTATAAGGATGGCTTGGACCCCATGACCTATGTATTTCTTAAGAGATATATTGGATTCATAAACACCTTAGCATTGGCTTATGCTGAAGTTGTAAAAATCAATGATGAAATGCATCCTCAAGGTTAATTTGTATATGCCAATCCCAACATTAATCCCATTTTCCCAACACTAAATGTGATTTGAATTTCAATTCAAATGTGCCTATCTTAAATTAGACACCAGTCTTAAACTAATTAACCTTAAGCCATGCTCATCCTGACCAAAATTTGGGATTATTGAATAATGCTACAAATGAATTTCATCCATAGGACCACAGAGCTTTGATGCCAACAACTAGTAATAACAAGCAAGTTCACAATTCAGAGGTATCAAAGAATGAGAATGTATCCATACTTAAGATGGTTCAAAAGTTGAGTACTGACTTTCTTCAATTGCAAAAGTAAGTAGGTAATACTAGGGATAACTGTAGTTGGAATTAATAATATCAAATGTTCAATAGGCCTAATAATTAGTTTCACAATGGCAACAATGGAAATAATAATAACAATAATGAGTCATCATCAAGAAAAAATAACCCTAAGATTAATATTTGTAATGTTGATTTAATTGAATATTATAGGGTTCACAATACTTCAAAGCATGGTGAGTTATACTACATTAAATTTTGTAATGATTTTGATTTATTTCAAGATGAGTTAAATACACCTAAAAGTGGATCTAATAGAGATAATTATGCATGTACCCCTAGTTCTTCAAAGTCATCCAAATTTGTAGATACAAACTTGATAGTGGAGACATTTGACTTCCCATTCCAAGAGGAAAATGAGCTAAGGATACTTCTGAAGAGGTGCATGCCTTTCATCAATATTTCAAGAAGACATGTCCTCTAAAGAATAGGGATCAGAAGCAACTATTGACCACATTTACTCCACCAAATAACTTTGACACTCCTCCATATTCCACCATTGACAATAATCTTGAGCCTCCAAAGGGAAGTAATTCTAAGCAGAATGTTGATTCATATGTTACTTTTACTAAGAGTGGGTAAAACATAGTAGAGGATATGAAAGAGATTAAGGCTAACATCACCTTGCATGAATTGACTCAAATCATTGAATAAAAAGATTTTTTACTTGAATCTTTATCTAAGAAGCCTAGTAAGACACCCAACGCTAAAAATTTTAATGCTTCTATATACAAGAACAAGGTAGATGTTCCACCTTTCTTGCTTACAATCAAGATTTTTGGTAAGAATTTTTATAATTTTTTATTAGACTCAGGTGCTTCTACTAACATCATGCCTAAAGGTATTTGTGATAAAATAGGTTTGACTCTAATTAAATATAATAGGGTTGTTGCTCAATTAGATAAATATAAGGTGAAAGTAATTAGAGAATTATTAAATATTCACATGAAACTTGCAGCTAATCCAAGGATATAATAGTCTATAGACATCCAAGTGGTGGATATTCTTGATGCTTATGGAATGTTGCTCAATAGAGAATAGACTAGGTCTTTGAATGGTTACATGTCTACTAATTGTTCCCACATGTGGTTTCCATGGAAAGGAGTTCTAAATCAGATTTGAATTGAAAGAGACCCTAAGATGAAAGATATGATCACTGAGTACAATGATATAAATGAAAGGGTTAACATGGCCAATGCTGAGTTAGGAGTTTACACTCTTGACACCTCTAAGGTAAGTGAATCTAAATATACTCATGTTATGCCTAGAATATGGAAATTATTTTTTGATGTGCAAGGTGTAAGTTTGGTTCTAGAGTAGGAATTGTTTTAATTAATCCTATTGGAAAATAATTTAGTATTCTTAAAAACTTTAGTTCTCATGCACTAACAACTTGTTAGAGTATGAGGCTCTGATCTTAGGTCTATAATTTTCCATCATACATAAGGTGAAAGAACTATTGGTTCATGGTGATTTAGAACTAGTAGTTGATCAAGTGAGAACTAATTACCATTGTAAATTATCTTACCTCAAGAAATATAAGTTTAGAGTTTGGGACCTGATAGAATATTTTGATGCTTTTAACATTGTCTCAATTCCTAGAGAAGAAAACATGCTTGCTAATGATCTATCCTCAGTTGCAGCTAATCTCATGCCTAACCAATACTCTAAACTAGGGAGCCTTAGTGTTGAATTGGTTCCTTATCCCTCAGTCCCTGATAATGTTAACTATTTATAGGTATTCAATGATGACCAATAGATTTTAGACTTCATGAATAGTTTAGGAGTATTCGATGCTCACATCATTGATGAAACTAATGGAAATTCTCTTAATGGAGGTAACATTGATGAAATAATTATGCAATTAAGTGACAATAAAATTTCCAAGGGCATGATTTCCCTAAAAAGATTATTTGACACAGATAAACTAGATAAAAATGTCAAGATTCCTAAGGTAAATGGGAAAGCTTATAAATTAGTTGACATAGGAACATAAGGTCAACCCTATCTATTCAATATTGGTAAAACCACCACTAATGAAGAGTTGAGAAAAGCTAAAGAGCTATTGACTAAGTATAAAAATGTAGCATGGTCGTATGAGGACTTAAAGATATTTGATCCTAGAGTCATCACTCACACCATACCTTTAAAAGAGACTTGCAAACTTTTTAGGCAAAAATAGAGACCAATTAACCCTATCCTAAAGCCATTAATATATATAAAGAGGTCAAAAATTTGATGGATACAAAGATAGTTTTTCCCATTAAACACTCCACTTGAGTAGCTAGCTTAGTGCTATTCAAGAAGAAAAATGGGGAAATTAGATTGTATGTAGACTTTAGAAATCTAAATAGAGCTTCTAAAAAGGATAACTACCCTTTGCCTTCTCTTGATAAAGTTATTAAAATTGTTAGTGGTTCAACAATTATGTCTTTTCTTGATGGATTTTTAAGTTATAACCAAGTGCTAGTGAATAAGGAAAATAGATTAAAGATTGTATTCACTACTAAGTGGGGCACTTTTGCCTATAAAAGAATGCCCTTTGGACGAATTAATGTAGGTGCAACTTTCCATAGATCTATGGACCACACTTTTTAGGGTCTAATTGGTAAGTGCATTATCATTTGCATGGATGACCTAATTATCTTTTCTAAAAATAGGGAGGATCATGTCATATACTTGCAATAGGTATTTAAAAGTTGTAGAAGGTATGAAATTTTTCTCAATCCTAAGAAAAGCATTTTTATGTTATTGAGGTAAAATTGTTAGGATATGTTATAACTAAAGAGGTAATTTCTATAGACCCTAATAGAGTAGATGCTATATCAAAAATAGAACCCCCTAATAGTATAAGGGAATTAAAATCTTTCTTTGGGAAGATCAACTTTATGCGAAAGTTTATTTCTAGTTTTACAAAGATTGTAAGATCATTGAATGACATATTAAAGAAAGAAGTGAAGATCACATGGAATAAAGAAACCAAAAAGGCCTTCAAGGATATAACATAAGCAATAATGTAGGCACTAGTTTTAATAAGCCCTAATTTTTCAAAGGATTTATATATTTATTCCTTTACTTCTGACCATGAAGTTGCAACCATCCTAACTTAGAAGATAGATGGATGTGATCATCCTATTGCATTCATGTGTACTAATTTTAAATTTTTTGAGTTGAACTATTCCTTGATTGACAAGTAGGCATGTGCTTTAGTCAAGGTAGTGAAGAAATTTATGCATTATATCCTTAGAAATAAGGTACATGCACTACTACTAGACCTTACCACTAAATTCATGCTTAGCCAATGTGAATTATGGGAAAAGAGAGGTAAATGGATGTTCATAATTCAATAATATGATTTATAAATTAAGATTGTGAAATTGGTAAGGTGCCAAGGACTAATTTAATTAATTACCAATGCTAATCCCAAACTAAGTATCATGCAAATAGAGCAGCAAAGTTTTTAGCCCAAATATTGGTATGATTTAATTATTCATTTAATAATCAATGGCACTTGTCCTACAAGATTAATTGGGGAGAAAAGGAGAGATTTAAATTTCAAGGCAACTCATTTCCTGATCAAAGATGGAGTGATTTTTAGGAAGAATTATGAAGGAATATACTTGAGATGTGTTTCCAAAGAGGAAGCTAGTGAGATCTTAAGTACTTTCCATGAGAAGCTTATAAGTGGACACTCATCAAGAAGGAAAAAAACACATAAGATCCTTAGGTATAGCTATTATTGGCCTAGTATCTTCAAATATGCTCACAAACATGTGAGAGAGTGCCATCAGTGCCAAAATTTTAATACTATGAACCCAAGGCAGCCATGCCATTGAATCTAGTCATGATTGATAAACCCTTTACTCGATGGGGATTAGATTTTATGGGGGTCATCAACCCCAATTATTTAGAAGGACATAATTATATGCTCACTACTATTGACTACTACACTAGATGCATAGAAGTAGTGGTAACCAAGTAATGTAGGACTAAAGATGTGATAAAATTCTTGGAAGAGAACATATTCACAAGATTTGGAACACAGGTTTCTCTAGTTTATGATAATGGATCTGATTTTATATCCATTGAGATGACAAAGTGGGCATATGATAACAAAATTATTCTTAATTTTTTGTCAAACCATTACCCTCAAGGCAATGAGGTTTCTGAATCTACAAACAAGAATCTGATGAAAGCCATCAGGAAGACTACTACTAAAAAACTACAAACATGGAATAAGTTACTCAAATATGCCCTTTGGGATAATAAAACAAGAGTCAATTAAGATCTAATGGAATCACCATTTCTACTTGTATATGGTCAATATCATGTATTCCCCATCACTCTCAAGTTGTGAACCTATAAGTTTATGCAAGAAAAAATGGAAGGAAAAGATCAAGAGTTTGCAATTTCAAGGTTACTTGACATTATTCAAATGGAATATGCAAGAGAAGAAGATTTTTTAAATTATAATAGACATCAAACCATAGTGAAGAGATGTTTTGATAAATGTTTCAAAATTAAGGTGTTCAAATAAGGAGACTTAGTTCTTATTTGGGATAAAGCATCTAAACCAAAAGGAAATCATGGAAAATTCACACCTATGTGGATTGGTCCTTATCCGATTGCTAAGATACTAGGATACAACACCTTCAAGTTCAAAGACTTACAAAGAGCATAGTTCATATTGCCAACAAATGGGCAATATATCAAGCACTACTTCTCTACTACTTCATATCAAGTCTACATAGATTAATCTATAAGATTAGTTAGGATTAGTGTAGGTAGGCTTAGACTAGTTTCTTTCTTATTTATTTCCTTCTTGTTCTTTGTTTGTAAATAGTGCATGCAACTATTTATTTTCTTCTTGTTATTTGTTTGCCTATTGTGTGTTGCATTTCCTTTTGTTTGTTCCCTAATTTCAATAAGTCTTTTCAAGATAGTCTTCAATCTCCAAATTACTCAAAGGTCAAAAAATAAGGAGTGTAGGTATGACTTTTCCAAATGGTTGATCATGGAAATTGAAATGTGAGCTTGATGTTATAATTTAGAGAAATTAGTAAGGATTGGTATTTATATTGGTTGTTCCTAAAATCTTAAACCTTGTTCTTGATCCAAGTTTGATTCTGATAAGTATTGTTTATGTGAAATGAAAGTTTGAATTATTAAGACAAAGTCATGTTTGCACTTAAAAAATATTAATTGCCTAGGATAAAGTTTACAACCAATGATGATTGTTTGAAGATCAAACATCTTATTAACTCCCAAAACCTGACTAATCTAGTTCCTAACCTTTGTTAAAAATTAAAACATATCTAAAAAATATAAAAATAAGATATTTATTATAAAATTCAAAAGCTTTCTAAGCAAAGGTGATTATGGTAATCTCCATTGGAACTATGGATGCCTAGCTGGCGATAAAGCAAGGCCTTGAGTGGAGATAATTGTATCTCTATCACGGCTATGGACATCTAGTTGGTAATAGATCAATTCCCAAGCTTCCTTGAGTTAAAGCATGGTTTTTAATGAACTAAATATAATATAAGTCAATGTTAACGGTCAAGGTCATGAATATGGAAGTTTTTCTCTAAACCCCATGATAATAAGTGGAATCAAAGCACACACATATCATGGCTATGTTTTGATGTTTGATCATAATTCTATATGTGTGAGACATATCTTAATTATGGATTAATCTTAAAAATGGTATTTGATCATTTGGGATGAGTTATCTAGTCCTTAGTCTAAACTAGAGTCTCTAAATTCTAACATATTGCTATGTTTCCCCTATAAGTCACCATTTATTGAGGTCAACCTCCCCCATTTCTAAAAATGGGGATCTTTGTTTCAAAAAATTTACAAAATTGCACCTTGAATTGAAAAATCACTTAATCGCAATTATTTATTTGAAGGTCATCCACACCTGATTCTCATTTATCTTAACTAGTATGTCTCCATTTGACTCTTGTATTATTTTTCTTAATTTTACTAATGGTTGCTTCATGTGTTTTCAAGATGAAAGTTTAATGGAGTCTCAAGTGGTAGAATAATGTTCATGGTTTCATACTTTAAATGATAATTTGATCCTTTGTTAATCTTTAAATTCTTTAATGGTTTGATTGAATTCATGAGTAAACAATGCTAAAACCTAGGGTTCTATACCTTAGAATGTTTATTAACCTAGAACCTTTGAATTCAATTCAAATTTGTGTGGGATCCAGTTTATGTAGGACCACTTTATATTATCATGGACTTATCCTAATTTTTATCCTAAGGATTAATCATGTTTATTAGCATGACCAAACCTTAGTATAAAAATTTTATGCTTAGGATTTTTTTCCCCAGACCCCTTTGCTCCTTTTATTATTTTCATATCTAAAACTTTATGTCGAGTTTTTTTATTCACAAGGTCACTTTATTATGTTTTAAAACTTATATTAAAATTTTATCCTAAGGTTTTATCATGTTTATCAACATTAATAAAACCTTAGTCCAAAACCTTAAGCCTAAGTCCTTTATTTTCCTCGAGCTCTAACTTAATCATTTTCATTTGCCTATAGGAACCAATCACATTCCACCTAATGGATCAAGATATGATGGTGTGCATTTGACTAGATAAAGTAGATATAATGGTGTATAAAAATTTAAAAGTCAAGCACTTGGATCCAATGATGTGTATTAGATCGACTAGAGAAGATCTAACGATGTGAGATCAATGTTGAAAATTCAAAGGAACTCAAAGTGAGGAAATGACAAGTGTCAAGCCCATGGCTCATAATTAAAGCTTGAGCATGTCCTTGAATATTGATGGTACATGGTTGAGCATACACATTCTAATTTATGATGTGTATTAAGTCAAAAATTCAATAAAGATATACAATGAGCAAGAATGAAAAGTGTCACCATTATTAGAACCTTGTCAAAGATCCAATAATACATGGAGTGAAGGACAAGACCCAATGGATAAATATTGATGGAGTTTGATTGATCCATGCAATCAAGATCAATGGTGAAAGATCAATGTTGACATTTAAATAAAGCTTAGAATGAATGTGTAAGTGATAAGTGTCATAACCATATGGAATATAACAAAGTAGCCAATGGTGTTTAACTTCCTAGATTAAGATCAATGAACCATATTGATCTATGCAAGATGATTCAATGGTGTGAGCCTAGTTGGTCTTTTCAAAGATCTAGACCTAATGAGGTGTTAACATTATCCTAGAGGCAATGATCACATTTTGAAAACTAATAAACAAGATGACATGGAAATTTCATGCTAGCATACACATCAATTCAAAATGTTTTGTGAACCTAGAAAGGTAAAGGTATAAATGTTTAAATCAAAGCAAAATCTAAGTCACAAATCTCACTAATTCAAAATTTTGCAT
Organism: Torreya grandis; assembly: GCA_037957365.1. Taxonomy (NCBI): domain Eukaryota; kingdom Viridiplantae; phylum Streptophyta; class Pinopsida; order Cupressales; family Taxaceae; genus Torreya; species Torreya grandis. The sequence continues at coordinate 6,646,234 of JARHVA010000216.1, forward strand.
CCATTAAGGTTCTACAAAGACCTTTAGAAAATATATAGCATAAATAAAAGCCCTAATTTGACCCTATGTTTATCATAATTGAGATGAAAAACATTGAATTATCACTTGTGCGAGGATAATTCAATCCAGAATCAAATGACCACCCACTAGTAAACAATTTGATCAATTCACAACCATGGAAACTAGGAAGGGTGTTTCAAAAGAAGATGTGGAGTTCTATCTGACCATAAATATTGAGGGTATGATTTTTAAAGACACAAAGTTTTATGCCACTACTCTAAATACAAGAGACAACAATTGGTCAAACTTGTTTTGGACCATTGAGAACCAACAACCCATTACTCAAGAAAAAGAGAAGAATATGTCTACCAAGAGGATCTACTATGACATAGTTGCAATCCAAATGATGGGCCTACATTATACAATAGTAAAACCTAAGGTGCTTCATTGTATCCACATTATTTTTCCTATTTTTAAAGATGGTAAAATTGATAAGGGATGGTTAATAAATAAACATACTCCCAAACATGTAGCCTATATTTATGTTGTAGCATTTGAAAACTACTATAAATTTCCCAAACCCCATGTTGACCTACCTTTTATTAATGCTTGGGCCCAAAATAAAAATTTGAAATACATTCTAGAGTTATGGCTATATTATGGGAATCAAGTATTTTTAGACTTCAACAAGAACATCCTAATTAGCCAATTCAATCCTGAAATTAAGATGCTTATGACTATGCTAAATATAATGTGTGGGAATACAACCACTACTTATGTAGACTAGATCTGGGTGCCTATAGTCTACTTCATGGTTGAAAAAGAACTGACCCCTCCTCTAGGTGAAATCATCTACATCTCTTTGAGGAGGAAAATTTATACCATCAAGTAGAAAAAGAGAACCCAATTCTACATTATGTCATACCTTTTGGATGCTCATTGTGCAACAACAAAGATTCCCAACCTGATGGAATGGTCACCTAGTGGAACTCAGATAGCTCCATAATATTACTCTAAGTTGCATATATTAAAGTATAGAGATCACATTCAATTCATTTATGACTGCATTTATCCAACCCTTAGTGAGGCAATAACTGGTCATCCCATGGAGAGGGTTAGTCCACTAGTCAGGAAGTATGTTGAGACTATGGGAGATATTTGGTTGTATCCATATTATACAATCATCAAAATGGAAGGAAATTAGAGCCAACCACTCAAGCTACCCATTCATGTCCCTAATAAGCTATCAAAGTAAGAGGTATCATATCAATTACTCCATGGCATTAATGGCCTATGTAGGATTAAGAATAAAGGGCTCCTCCATAGCCTCCCAATAACTATTGGGATGACCATACTCAAACAATGGGAAAACATTAAAGAAGCATCTACACATAGAACATCCTTCAAACATCAAATTGATGAGCTAAGGTAGTGGGACCCTTATTTAAGGGTTAAAGAGAATTTAAAAACCAAGGGGATGCTTAATGTGTCTTATAATCATCAACCTAGTGTTTTTGACCCTATTTACACCAAAACATCCAACTACTTTGAGGTCATAAGAAGGTTGAAAGAGGATAACCTTATACCTAAGCCTAGACTAGAGAGGAACCAAAAAGGATATGATAGGTGGCAACTTGGGCCTAGGCAATATAATTTTCTAGGTAGTACATCAGTTAGACCTCCATCATCTCAACCCTAAATAGAGCACAAACTTGAGGTATATATGGATCAAAGACTAGAGGAAATAAGGCCTCATGAGATTACATCTTCTTCATCCCAAGAAGAGGATCAAAAATCACCATTAGAAGAGATTCATATGATAGCATTAGACCCTGATGAGACTATAAAGGATGCCCTTAAAATTTTATCACTATCCTATGAATTAGATGATGAAGAAATGGAGGAAATAAAGGAAAAAAGGGGGAAGGAAATATTGGAACTAGTTCCTATTACCACCGCTCCAAAGATAAACGCTGAGCTGGCCATTATTCTAGTAAAGACCAAGAAATCCAAGGTGACTTTCACTCCTACTTTGGGTAAAGTTAACCTTTTTAGTGAAGAAATTTTTATTTATGGACCTATTATTCTAGAGTGGTTTGTTTATGGACCCAAACTACAAAAACTATGTACTACACATCATCTTTGGGAAATAATGAAGGCCATCAACATTACCATGTACAAAGAATTGAAGAATTGGATAGTGGATTTTCAAGAAGAAGATGAGAGAAGGTTGGCTACTCTAGGAGAGTAAAAAAGAAAAAATAGAGATATCAGCCCCTAAAGTGACTCAATCATTAGTTGGAGTCAAGTTGATCCCAAGACTGCTAGCTTACAAAGAGTAAAAAAGAAGGTCATAGTTCATGGATAAGAGATCAATTTCCAAAAAGTAGAATAATTGACCAATTTGGCTCTAGTGGTAGGATAAAATTTTGGTGAGAAACCTATTTTTAAAGAGAATATATTTGATTTAACCAAGACATAGTCAAAATAATTACAAGCTATCCTCAAAGGCATGGAGCAACAAAAGGAAAATTTGGAAAATCAAGCTATCTTATCAGTACCGAAGGCCATGATAAATATGTTTGAAGCATATTTATTTGATATGTTTATTTATTTGAAAGAAATGAAGTCTAGATATAATGTGGTGAGCCAACAGAGTATTGTGGCCAAGAATCTAGTTCATCAATGGTAGAACTCAAGAAGTGAAATAAAGGATTGATCAATATCTTAATAGAAGATCAAATTTTTGAGTTTGAAATAATTATCTTGGCTCACATAAATATGGCCATGGCAATTTTAGTAGATAAGGTCAAGGGTCTAAGCAAATGAACCAAGAACCTGGAGGACATTCATGAAGATGGAAAAGAACTGATAAGCAAGATGGAGAAAATACTTGGGAGCATGATCACATATCCCACCATGATCAGTCCCATAGGTATAATTACTGATGAAGAGTTTAATTTGAGAGATAATCATGTTATGTAGGAAGTGAAGAATCAAATCTAGGGAAGGATAAGAGCTGACAATAGCAAGATCTTAGACATGACACTGAATGCTAAAGAAAGGATTGGAAATGTAAAGAGTGTTAAATAATCTATGGAAAAATATGAAAAATAATTCAAGGAGATAGAAGAG